>JAIPRN010002460.1:0-30411 GCA_025469175.1 Geopemphigus sp. TES_GeoC_2020 | reverse complement strand
CACGACCTCGAGACAAATAACTGTAATAATTCAATAAAACTTTCCCCTTTCCCACACATCCGCACCTATAACCATATTACCATATTATCCTTTTAATTCCTCTTCTCATATTATTTTAATTTATTTCTTTATTTTCTTGTTGTTTTTTGAGTTATTACAGCTTACACAAACGGCTTTCAATATTACATACCTGTCCGTATCTGAAGTTCGTGACGCGTTTTTCTTTCGTGCTTACGACGTGGTAGCTCAGCCAATCGTGTTTGGCACGGCGTAATTGATTTGACGGCGAGAGTAACGCTTTGTTACGCGACCGGCCGCCATTCGATCAACACCACTTGTTCATTTTTTTGACATTCTGTTTTTGTTCATCTTTCCGATCGGATCGGAGCAAAATAGGTAAACAACACTCGCCATACCCAAAAATCCCTGTATATTAAATTTCGTGGAAACTGTTTGGACGGTATAGGAGTGCGTAGACAACATACAAACGTTTATTTTTACACATAAAACGAAATATACGTCGTAAAATATTTATGATTCGTGTCACGACGATTGATTTCCAAAATTATTGCTTTTAATTACTTTGTTGGGTGAAATAAATAGAACAAAAAAAACTTCAAACGAAAATCCTTCGTTTTGACGGTTTATTTTTAATTTATATAAAAAAGACATTTTTCGACATTTTATCGATCGTCGTCGTTTTATTTTTAAATAACGAGTAAACAATTTAAAATGCGACAGTACGTCGAGTAGTTATTCGTAATTCGCAAAAGGTGTTCGAACGTCCACGACAACGGGAAACGATAATCCCAAAAACCGTAGAATAAAAATCGATACGCCCGCGTCACACTTCATCCGGACAAAGTTCTCGGAGTAGTAATGCTGAAAATTGTACGCGTGACCTTCGTGAGACTACATTTGATACGAACGAAAACGCCTTTAGGCAATTAATACTCGTGTACCGAACGTTCCGTAATAGTTGTCGACGTTCAAATTTCGAGTACGTACACCGATCAAAACGCGTTTTTGTTCCGGGCGTATATTTTTTATTTTAATTTAGGTACGTTAATATAAACAAGAGCGGTAAATAGCTTACGAGGTATTACAAGAACGAACATTAATATAGGCGCATATGGCGACACACGAGGCTACTCATTCCGCGTCAATTAAACGACGCGCATTCCGTGTACAATGATATTTTCACCGTACGTACGATTGTTGACAATATATCGTATTAGATATTGTACGCGCACGTATTTACGCAAAAATTAACGGACTTAACAGACACGTGCTCGGTACGTGGGTTAACTTATCGCTAACAACGTGTTTAAACGGCGACAACCTTTTCAAACGTAAAATGTATAATATTTTCGTACGTAAAATATATAAGTATATAATAAGAAAGATGTATATACGCGTCGGCACAGAATAATGTTCTCCGAGGTGACACACACACACACACACACACACACACACACACACACAAATCGCTATATTATAGTCGCGCGTATAGATACAGAATTGAAGTAATACGCGTAGTATAAAAATGACGAGAGTGGTTGCAACGTGACGAAAATAAATATACATATTGTCTTTCGAAGGATTGGTAACATTTAGCGCCGGATTGTTTACCGCGAACGGACAGGAAAAACGGATCGTCGATAAAAGGTCTTGTCGGTCGAAAACTATTATTATTATTATTATTAGTTTGTGTGGAGCGTGAGTAAAATGACAGTTTGTACGAGCGATGTCAAGTGAAAAATGGCGACGTTTCGTTTAAACACCGACTTTGTTGATCCTTGAACGAACGAGAAGACTCAAGGAAACGTGATCGACGTAGATCGTCGACGAACCGCTCCAAAAACCGAAATCGTGAAACTGTGGGGCTATATTAGTCGCTGCACGACTAATTCGACGATATTTAGCAAAAAGTATGTATAAATCAGAGCGAACGTTCTACGATTAAACGCCGATTCGATTGGTTCTACGCGGTAACGTAAATTATATACGAATAATACGCTATAGCGTGAGTACACGTTCTCGTGGTAAATTTGATTTTTGCTTCATAAATAGTTGGAAATAAAAAATTTTTCGTAAAATAATTCGGCATGTAAATTTAGTAACGCGTATTTTGTCACTTTTGCGGCTACAACAATGGCAGACTACTCGTAGGAAAGGAGGAGAAATGAACTCGAAAAAAGCGATACACAATTTCAGCCTCCCATATTACGACGTGTAGCTGTCTGGTATTGAGAATAACCGTATTTCGTATATGTTGTTATTATTATTAAAGCGAATAATTTGGCGACACGAACAAACAATCGGACGAGTAACGTTAACGATAAACTTAATGAAATATGGTTAAGCGAATAAAAATAGCTTTAAATTAGTTTAATAAATAAATAAACTTACGATTTGATTAGTATATTTTTAAGCTTATTCGTTAAAGAATTTCTTTTTCGTATAAAATTACAAAAACACGTATATAATCTGCTAAGGCATAATTTGTTCACGGATATGAACAACTATCGGTAGTAAAATTAGGCGACGATTTGATTATTCGGTTAAATTAACGAATTAATATTAACGTTAACCGCCCATGCGAAAGTTCATCGCCGAATTCGTTTAGATGTTGTCGTCAATCGAATATATTGATTGGTATTATCGGTTCGACAATTCTTAATCGCGAACGCGAAATATAAAACGAATTCGGTGAGTGCATTGAGCGCATCGTCCTAATTTTAACGTAAGTATTGTTTTCGAATAAATTACTTAAAATGTAACGGGACTACGAATCGAACCGGTATTTACGCCGCCGAAACGATTGGCCATCGGTTTTCCAACTCTCTGTATGACGGTCGACAACGACGATTCGGTTTCGCATTGTGACGAGTGTATTAATAATAAATTATCTACGATAATTCCCCCCATCCCCTTCCTCGTAATAAATAGTTAATTTAATTTTTCCAATACGACGGTTGTTGCGAATGTCGTCTACTTGTCTAGACGATCATCATGAATAGTGCACATGAAAATGCTAACCCGAAGAGCTGAAAAATAAAAAAACAATATTTAAAAAAAAAACGCGTCAACTTATTAGATTGTTTTTGTTTTGTTTTTTTGGTGAAAAGTAGTACCGTACACGCGTGATAATAGTTCGGTAATAATGATGCACTCATACGTCGTCGGGCAAATTACGATACGTCAATTTTTTTTTGCAGTTTTACGACATTTTTCAAACGTTCGTTCGAACTAACTCGTCATTGCTCTAATTTATTGCCGAATACGTTTAACGCAATTTATCGCGGAATAATTATTTGTTATTTCAAGTAGATAACTTTATAGTTATTTTTAAACGATAATTTACTCGAAATTTCACGGACTTTTAAAAATGGCGATTATCGTATAATTTTCGATAATTCGATTTATTCGAATCTTTTCGAAATCATACGGACTAGTCATATTTGTGTATTCAAAGTGACGTTCAACATGTAAAACGAAAAAATACTGAAGTAGAAAAAGTACATAGTTCCCCGAGGTCACTTTATATTCGGCCGAATCGATAAATCGACGTAGATTTTATTATTGTCCGTATAAAACCTTTTTGGTTTTTAAAATTTAAAAATATCACGTTCCGCTTCGTATACACAAACGCGCGTGAAAAGAACGTTACTAATAACCGGATTATGCGAAAATTTCAAAAATAATTTTTAAACGCGACAAGTCCCGTCGAATCTCGACGCCAATTAGTCGATTTTCGTTTTCGGATATCAATTCTTAGGTGTAATTCCGTCAACATTTTCGGTCCATCGAAATGCGGCGTTGACGGCGCGATTTGTCGGTAAAGAAAAACGTTAATAATACCGAAACGAGGGAAAAATCGAAAATTACTCCATAACGTGTGTTTCGACACTACTCGTTCCCCTCGCCCAAAAATCTATTTGCCATCCGATTATTGGTCTAGGTGGTTTTACCAGCTTGAACGGCAGACACCGTGTACGACCATACAAACGTACCAGAAACAACGACACGGCTATTCCGACGGTACCGACGGTGGTCGCGTGGTCCTTCATGAAGGCTGTAGTGACGTTCAGACAGCCGGTGGTGTATATTTGTTGGCTCGCTTGAAAACTTAGATTGCACGGTTGTTTCTGAAACGTTTCACACGCGTTATCGACAGCGGTGGTAACAAATACTAAATAATAAGACTCGGAGCACGATATCATGGACGTATTTCGGGGCGGATTTCCGTAAAAACGATGATTTACTTTCGCGGCGTTTTGTCGTCAAAATGTAATAAAACGCGACTATCGGAATAAGCCGGGAAAGTGTCCGGGGCGAACGATACCGTTTTGTCGTCCGATGGGCAACGAAAAATACAATTTTGTACGACGATAGTGAAATTCGTGCCGCGAGTTTCGTACGGATTTTCACGACGAAAACGGTTTTACGATCTGTACGATTGTATTCGAACGTAATGAATGTATTCATTCAATAATGAATACGCGTTGTTATATCGACGAAACGCCGAATATTTCGAAGGAGTTCCCGGCCCGTCTCGTTTCGAGGCACCGGGGATCACGGGCTCGTTCGTCCTACCTTTCCGTTGATCTCTTGACAACAACTGCTGGGAATGATTCCGCCGATCCTGTGCTGTCGCCAGTCATCGTAGGTGGTGACGCCGCAACAGCGTAACTAAAAGCCAAAAGAATAATACCGAATGAATATCGACGGCGGCGGCCGTTTCTCCGTCTTACCCCTTCCTGAAGGTCGTCCCACGCTCTGGTTATCGCCCGGTCGTCGCCGTAAAATCGAATGGTCCTGAGCATCTCTTGCTGCATGGTGGTCTGCACCCTCTGGCGGAATACGTAGCACAGAATGCCGCCGACCAGCATCACGATGAATATTATGAACAGTATGATGAAATACTACGACACGAACGTTGTTCGGTTACGAAAATCCGCAAACAATACCGGCTAATCGAATCGCACGCCTCGTTCGATTTGGGCGCTTTGGAATTTCGTCGTAACGCGCCGAATGTCCGCGACCACCGAGTAGTTCCATTCGGGAAAATCGACCCACACCGCGAACGCGGTTCGAGCGAATATACGACGCGGGAAACGAAAGTCGCGTTTTCGTATACCGAAATTCAAAAAGGGCGAAAAGTACGGTACGGTTCAACTCGTTGTTCGTCCGACGTGGCCGTTTTTCACGGCGAACCGAGTGTTTTTTTTTTTCGTCCACTATTTTCACAAAACATAAAAACCTCCCCACCCGAACGCCCGAGTAATTACCGTCGCGGCCGCGAACGAAACGAGCATTTTCCTCGAGTATGTTTACGCGACAAGAGCCGAATTTAAGGCCATACCGTCAACAGCATGCACTTGACTTCCTTGACGGCGCCCGCACATCCCAGGAACGACAGGAACGACAGCAGCACGCCCGTTACGATCAATATGTACACGGCGCCGGTAAACAGGTTGGTGCCCAGAAGTTCTTTGATGAACGACTTGTCGTACAGCGTGTACACCGATATGGCCACCAGCACGATACCTCCGATCTGAAAAAGAAGTCACCGAATTGCTCTGAAATATATATACACGTGTTGTATCAATCGACAAGTCGGTCGATTCAATTTCGGGTTCGATACACGTGTTTTTTTATTAAAAGGTTTTCTTATCGAACTTATCCAAGTTTATACGTAATTCCTTCCTTTTTTTTTTAAATTTCGAAAAATGGTTTATACATTTTTTTTTGGTTTTTTTTTTTCGAAAGCGAATTATTTATATTTAACTATTTCCTAGATACACTCGTTTCGAGCGTTTTTTTAATCGTATCGATTATTGTAAATCAAAGGTCGACGTATACTCAACTTAGAAACTTGACCGAAAAACATATAGAAAATAGAGTAGTTATCTAAACCTTTGGCGGGGGGGGGAGGTGTAAATTTTTGTACGCCAACGGTTTTACTGAAATCATCAGCCGAAAAATCGTACTTTTACTAAAATCGAATAAGTTGTTATTATTTTTCTATTTTTAATACGTCGAAAGATATAAACGGTTCCAACTCAATCAGTACTCAATTGATTTGTACGTCAAAAAAAACCGAAAAATAAAAAACGTATCTCCGCATAATTATGGATATCGGTAATTCGGAAAAAAAAAACGTAAAAATGGTCGTAAATTTACGATTTCCTTTTATATTTTCGAAAATCGCGTAAACAATTAGGGAATTAGAAATTACGCGTAGAAACCATCGATACGATTGATTTTGCGATTAATTAAGTACCGTATTCCGAGAGCGACAAAATAGTGTAATACAGTACTCGTTGCTATTGGAACGGAGTAAGACGAAAAATCAGTGTTACTTACGAATATTATGAAATTGGACAAGAACATGCTATACTTTACGGCGGTCCCGCACCACTCGTCTTTGGAACCAAACCCCATTTTGGATTCCTGTTGAATAAAAATCAAAATCGCCGCAATCAGTTATTATTATACGTATCGATACGACGGTTTTACCGTACGAAGTATTTTTACAAACGAAAATGCGCGAACGACGTCGATTATATGTGTGTGTGTGTGTGTTTATATATGGATTGCGACACGTACGGTGTATTTACGAACGACTGTTTTAGAATCGAAATCCATAAATTATCGCATAAATCGTAAACACAAAGCGATTAAAACGCGCGGTATTTAAAAATATTTCGCCGTGGAAAGATATTACGCGATATTATTTTAATCGAACTCGTTTGGCGTATTAAATAACCAGTAGTAGTAGTACGGCGATTATTTTGCGTGCAATATATATTTCGGTGACCGTCCGGTGGTTGTCTCGGCAAAAACCACGCGAGGTGTTGTTGCCCAATTAGTCAACGGTTACGAATACGCGCGTCACATTGGTTTCTTTTTGCGACACTTAAAAATCATTTACGTTTTGAAGCCGAACGTCTTAAGGGCGTTGTAGAACGGCTCGGGAGGACTTAATAATAATAACAACTACGTTGTACACGAATGAATCGCAAAAATCCAACGCGCAGAGAATTCGGTTCGCGATTTTTCATTTTTAACGTCGCGTCATCGTGCGCGGTACGGGACGACCATTTTTTCAAATTTTTAAAACGTTTTCCACCGTATAATAATAATTTGATACAAATAAAAACGATTTTAGATGGCGAACGCGATTTCTTAAGGAAACCATCGTGTAGTATACGAAATTTCGTTACCATATTATTCGTCGCGTATCGATTGGTGACAGGGTGGAGTTGAAGCTCCGTCGAATCAACGCGTTGCCACTTCGTTAATCGACCAAACCGATCGAACGCGACCACTTGCGGCCGGGCAATTCAACGGGATACACGCGAATATGATTCGGGCGAATGTGTAATCGTAAATGAACAACGATTCCAAGGTTTCGAGCGGGTCGATTATATTTGTTATTACACCCGACAAAGTCGAGGAAAAAATTGTAATAAGAACGACGATGTTCGGACAGAAAACGTTCAGGGACGTCGTAAGAATTAGTCACGCACGCGCACATATACATATATACGCCGGAATAGGAACGCCGTAATTTAATTCGTGCCGCGACTGTATCGACAGCGATTTCCGCGTCGTGTCATCGAGGCATGGAAAACGAACCAGACGTTTCGTCCGTGGCCCCTTCGAGGTCTTTAGGCTGGTCGAAGATTAAAATACCGAACGCGATGAACGAGAACCGGTAGCGCCTTAATCGAGCGGAACAAAAAGTTTGCGCGCGCGTTGTTCGTGCCCGTACAATTGAAACGACCGTCAACGCGCGACCACCAAGAACATGGCGCGGGCTACACACACATATATATATAGATAGGAAATCGGACACGAATTAGGTAAAACAATTGAACAAACCGGCCCGTATAGTTTTCGAAAGTATTTCGACAAAACGAGAGAGACAGATTCGCCATTTTCGCGATCATATATCGAAACCGCTTAGTTCGGTTATTATTATTATATATTACGTTAGGTACAAAGCGTAAAAAGTGCGCTTTTATCGTTCTTCTGAAAACGGTTCGTCTTTTGTGATCTATGGCGATATTAAACGACGTATGGTCGATTTATGTTTCAAAATAACGCGTCACCGTCCAAAAACGATAAAGATAATGGTCGGTTCGAAATAAGATAACATCAATGTTTGAACAACTGAAAAACATCATATCTATATCGATGTGAGTACGTACTAACGAGGGCGGTTTGCGATAAACCTCCCCCCCACAAAAATTGTTACGAAAAATTAATTTCTCACGAGACGTATATTTTCAGTTAATAATAACGAAAAACTAAAATATTTTTAAACTTCAATACACGTTATAATATATCGTGTTCGTTAAAAACGAATAATCTATTTAAGTTTATAACGTGTCTTGTTTCGTTAGGGTCATCCGATTTATTTAAAAATTAACCCCCTCACCTTGAAATGTAGGTCTAAGTACGCCACTGGTACTGCTTATTCGTCGTTTCACGTCGTCGTAATTTTAAATCGTATTTTTAAAAAATCGCCGTAGCGTTATTTATATATCACGTTTGTCGTAAAATATCGAAATTAGTAATACTATATTTTATAAAACTTCTCGCGAGTATTTATTTTCGTTTGTTAAACATAAACTCGAACGAAATTCGATTTTTTATTATTACGTAAACATTTTCTATCGAATTCAACGTCGATTAATTACAAGAATTGAAAACGACAGATAACGCGAAATATTGTTTCTAAATCCGACGATTTATTTCATGAAATGAGCGATTTGGACAATTTGAGCGACTTTTTTATTCGAATTTTATATTTTTAACGAATTCGAGACTTATCGTTTCGCGTTGTCCCCGTGTTATCTAGTTCGTTCGTTTTCACAAATTTCGCTGTTTGTCACACGTTTAACGAACGGCTCGTCGTTCGAAATTAAACGTTTAATTCGTTTTTGGCGAAGTAACAGTCAGACAAGTAACTATCTCCGGACAGTGGATTCCGTTTAATCGTCACGCGAAAAGCATTATTTTATTCGAGACGAACAGTACGCGGAATTTAAACGTTTTCGGATCGGATAATTCAATTTCAACCTTCGTTATTGTGTTTACCTGCGTGATATGAATTACGTTTCTTCGAACAAAAATAAAAAAAATGTACAACGGGTACGTTTAATTAATTATGAAAACCAATTATCGACGAAATAACGGAGAAAACGACTGGCGAGTAATAAATGGAGAATCGATTACTGGTGTTTAACGTAATACGTAAATATTATTGTTTGTAAATCGAAGACTATAATACTAATGTTTACGCCGTCAAACGAAAATATAAAAAATATGTCTTCGGTACGAGCGCTTTAGAAATAAAACAAAAATAAAAATCGAATCGTAAGCGCTCGTTTTTTTTCTTATTTCTGCAACGAATGTCGGACTATATAGTTATCGTATTATTATTAATTTTTTTGAAATCGAACCGGGCAATTTCGCCTCTAGTTACACACACTAGAGTAAGTATATATATATACAACAATATCGACTCATGGAAAGAATAAAAAAACGGGAAAAATGCGACGATAAGACGCGCGTAATTTATTATTACTAACTATTACGGTCGTACAGGTCTATTTATTATACACGGTTAGCGTTACCACAATTAAAAACGCGCAAAAAACGTATAAAACAAGTAGTCGTTTACGAACCAACTGACATTGACATAACAACGTCGTCGTCGTCCGCTCGTTCAATAGTACGCGCGTACATAAAAATCTTTCTCGCGAATTTAACGAGTCCGGGACAACCCGTGAACTCTTGAGTTATTATCGACACGGCGTAGACCGCAAACCACATGGTCTCGAACACCGAAGGAAAATGTTAAAGTATCGTGTCGCTGTTTCGTCGAATAGAGGGAAAAAACAGATTGTCGTCGTTTTTTTTTTTACACGATCTTACGAACAATAGTACTCCGCCGCATATTAATGGAGACATTCGTGATTATCGCGACGTTTTATGTAGAAAATCGAAATCTTACCGAACGCCAAACTATCGAAACGTTACTGTTTAGACGATTGAAACGTATTGAGCGAAAATCTAGTCGACACTTTAAACACGACCGTAGTAGGTACGAACGTATTCAACACGGCTCGGAATTTGAAAATGTTTCGACGCACCTGGTTCGGAATAAACCGAAAACCCTTATATTTATTCGACGCCGGATTTAGCCGTAACCGTATACGTTACTTTCGAAAACGATATTCCGTTTACAAACGTACGTGATTTTCGAGATTCCATTCGCGGGATTAGTACGACGACCGGTTACGAAATTGAATTCGAATTGTATACATCGGTCGAAACGCTACGTTGTTCGACGTAGTTTAGTCCTTGTCGAATAATCGACGATCAATTCATTCGCGATTATCGATCCGATCGTGTCGGTTCAGACGCGTTTTTGTATATCCGGACGTCGAACGATACACTTTGTCGTAACATTCGCTCGAGACGCGAAGACAATTGTAGTAACTATTCGATATACGACCTTCGTGAATGAATGGCGTGAGTGACTGGCTGAAACGACGGTAACGAGAAAATAATACGAACGAAGCGAATATTGTGCGCGTTTCGTACTTTAGAAATACACTTTTTTCCGACGTAATATATGTAACACACACGCGTAAAATAACGTAAACGTCTAAGTGGTAAAACTACGTTCCGTTCGAATATTTATGAAAAAAATAGAAGCGGGAAAATAAACGAAATTATTTCTGGAATTACTTGTTTTTGGATCCCGAAAAAACTCGCGACTATTTTACGCGTACGAAGATTTCGTGGCCACAAACGACTCGGTATTTCGCGAAGAAAATACGTGTCTCGTTATTTTTAGATAAATCGCTTCGTTTCACTGAAATGCCGATTTCCATTGTGGACGGGGTATTCGCTGTAGTTCGTTTATTATAAACGGTCGTGATTTCGTGGAAAACGAATATAGGACAATTATAATTCGTACGCATAACGTTCGGTATACGCCGAAAAACCGCGCACGGAACTCGACGGTTTTTGTCGAGGAACGATCGAATAATAATAATATTGCGGACGTGCAGAAGTAAGTAACGTGCCGTCCGAGTAGTAGTTGGACAATTTGAATTTCAAACGAACATATTGTTCGCGCGAACGTTCCATTTACTTGTGTACGACGAACGGGCGCCGGCGCGCCGCATATTTACGCGGACCATAAAACACTCGTTTCGCCGCGCGATGAATAGAACCGAAAGAATGTACTTTTCGGCAAACCGCGACGACGACCTTGCTACAGCGGTAATAACAACGCGCGGTATTCCTTACGAACGGAGTAAACGCCCGACGTATTGGTCTAAGAACCGAAGGCGAACGAAAAAACGAAATAATTTCGAAAACGTAATATTTTTCGCACGCGCTGTTACAGTCGTGTCGCGTAGTTTCCGAGTAGTAGTGGTCGTGAAACACGTCGTTTCCGTGTCGCGGCCAGTGAAATCCGACGGCGTTTTTCCGAAATGTGAGCCAAATAAGACGCGCGACGACGTCAATGCCGGACACTCGCGGACGGCCGTACAACGGAAAATTTTCAATCGGTCGTTGTGCACACGCGTGTCGAACTCGAGTTATCCGACGAACAAAACCCGAGTCGAAAACGACGTCGTTACTGCGTATATAATATTAACAAATATTACCGCCAATTCCTATCGCGTCTTCTAATCTGAATATCAAACAATACATGCGGCCCGCGATTATTGTTTCGCGGTCGGACTGTTTTCGTGTTGCGCGAACATTCGCGTCCATTAATTCGCCTCCGCTCGACAGACACGGTCGCGTACATTTTATATCGCCCACTTTTCCACGCCGGAACGCGATATTCCATCGCGTTAACAACAACAATTAAACGTAACACGTACGGGCGAACAATCGTTACGCCCTTGTTAAACCGGCGTTTTAGAATTTCAAAATCGACCGGGTTCTTCTAACGGCATTCGCCGTTCGGTAGAGGTATTTTTCTGGTTCGTAATCACTTTGTCGTTTCGCCATGGAACGTACGTTTTTATCGGTGTTTTTTTTTTTTTTATTAAAATTACGCGTTTTCGTGACCACGTATTACAATAATCGTTATTGGCTCTATCGACTTTTCGGGAAGTGACAATAAACATATCGTGAATTACGCGATACGGCTGTATGACGGGTACTAAAAAAAATCTCCGACCTCCCCTCCGCGCACCAATCGTCTACGTTTTAAAACGAAAACACGACGAACGTTTAAACGAAAACGTCGTAAAATTGTCCGACGTATAAAGTAAAACGTATGGGCGGCAATTGGACGAAATTCTTAAACTAATAAAACGTCCTCGAAACGTTAAATAGGAATCCGTTCGATTTCGGTTTTTTTTCCGTCGGTAATAATATATTATTTCGTTCGCCGGTAATAAACGCGAAGCGTATACAGAACGATTTCGATAAACGCGATCGTAATTTACGAACAAATCAAATCGTTTTCGCGTTTAGTTTTTTCGCCGCCTTTTTTTTTTACCGCGCGCTCGATTAATACGCGCACGAGGTGTACGACGTAACGATTTTCGGCGTACGCGTATGGTAACGAACCCGATTTGAGCCGGTGGCGTATTAAGAGGGAATTTTTAGGAAAAATTAATTTCTTACCGAACGTATATTTTTAGTAAATAATAACGAAAAACTAAAATATTTTTAAATTTCGATACAAGTTATAACGTGTTAGTTAAAAACGAACAGCCGATTAAAGTTTATAACGTGTCTTGTTTCGTTAAGGTCGTCCGATTTATTTATTTAAAAATTAACCCCTCTCCCTGAAATTCCGGTCCAAATACGTCACTGATTTAAGCGAATAAACTTCCGTTTCCGGGTAGTTCGTTTGAACGAGAATAATTGTTCAACGGGTACAACGGCGACAAACGAGTACGCGCATTATCGGCGTAGAACGCGAACGTGACGTAATCGGACGATAAATGTACCGTCTCCTTCGACGCATCGAATTATCTTTCGTTTTTAACGTTCGTTTCGAGGGTAACGTCATTTTTTGTTTGGTGTACATTTTTTATATATTTTCTCGTGTTATATATATTTTTTATATCGCGCGGTAATTTTTCTTTCGACGAACGTTAATTTAAAACTGTCGCGTTACCTGTCGCACGTACGCGAGCGTATCATTGATTGGACGAGAAAAGAGTATGCTGACGGCGTAACGCCAATCGTGGCGTCATCGTGGCAGAAAAGTTTCGTATCAAAATACGTAACGATATGAAGATTTCGGGGCTTCCGAACGTTTTCGATACTGCGCGTTTAATTGTCGCCGTTAAAGGTATCGTATCAGAGACGCGAACGTCTGAAATAAATGGGACGAAAACACGGGGTATGTGGAAGATACGGAACGAATCATCAAGACGTTCGGACGTGATTTGTTATTCGTCTTATAATAACGTAACAGTGTCGCGCGGCGCAGGGCCAACGTAAAAGTGTACCTAGCCGACGACGAGTGTTTGGACGCCGGCGAAAATGTTTAAAAACGGACCCGTGAGACGCGACGCGTTCGACGGGCCATTACGACGAACGTGTAATCGAATACGAGACGCGCACGGTTCCCCTCCCCCCACACCCGTGTTCCGACGTCGCGCGGTTTTGAGCAATACGAATCGCGCCCGTACGTGTACGGACGTCAGGCGAATTTCATATTGTTTAATTACGCGATCTGGTCACACAGCGATAGATTAATTAACGTAAGTTTCTGATACGCGTACTGGTAATACGTACATTCACCGGGCGGCGCGTTCGATTAAGGTCACAGTGTGATGTCAGACGTGTGAAAAGCGCGCAACGACTAAACAACGGTTGGACGGAAATACGTTACGCCGAAACCGAGGGTGTACCGGATTTTCGTTCGAAATTTTCGATTTATCCTTTTCGGCGTTCCGAAGTAACCGTTTCGAAAATCGTACGGATAGCCACGTAGTATAGTTGAAACGCCGAGTACGTATAAATACAATAAAACGATTATTTATTATATATCGGCGAACAACACGAATTACGCGTATCCGAAACCAAATACGTAGACACTATCGCGGGGGGGTGTTTTCGATCATTTTGTCGGATAAACCGAAAATTCGAACGTCGATTGAAGTACCGACCGGATACAGTTCGCTACTGGAACGTAAAGCGCGTCGTCGGCACCGTCTGTAGATTGACAACGCCAACCGGTTTCGTCTGTACGCGGTACGATTTTCGGGTAATTTTTATTTCGCCCGCGAGTTATCGAACCGCGGTAATCGATCGACGAGAAATATAGTTCATACCCGAATCGCGCGTCGGACTGATATTTTATTCGGACTTCATATTATTTCGTACCAACTTTGCGCGTTGAACAAATCGAACAAGCCTCGTCTATATATATATAAATAACGATTGTTGTTTAATCGCAATAGTGACCGTTTTCGACGTTTCCACGGACAACGGTTTTCCGTTAATGGCATAATAATGTGAAATGTGTGCGCAATCTGTCGTCATTTTAACTATCTCGCGGTTGGCAATTTAATTGGTACGAATGTGTATAAAATTGCGCAAAACAGCGTACACGTTTATCCTCCATCGGTGAGCATACCGATATAATCGAACGGCTAATAAAGATTCTTTCGGTACACTTTCGTTCCAACAAGGACACGTAAAAAAAAACACATTCCACGGCAATAATAATAACGCGTGTATGTAAAATTAAAACGCCGAGTAATAAATATTATTCTGACGAAATCCGTATAGGCGTGTACTTCGTATTAATATTATTGCGCTATTTGTGAATCCGTGACGTACTAGCGAAATAGATTTTAGATTTTAAATCAAGGCTAGTCGTTAACGAGTAATAATAATTTACGAATAAAGTTAAAACGTTAGGCCCTCTTACTGGCGGCATTCGGTCATTTTTTTACAATCGAAGTCACTTTCTTTAAACGCCTAAACGCGTTAATCACGTACGAAAGTTCGGGTGAACCCAGCAACCGTATACGTAACGATATTGAGATCGATAACGTTGTAACTGATGAATCTGTTTTGTCGGTAATTAGAACGTTCGAAATTTCAAGTACGTAAGACGGGTTCGTCTTTTTTTTTGTAAACGAATTATTTAAAATGTTCAACGTCCACGAAAAAATGTACGCGTACAAACGTACGTTTAATTTACTCGACGAATTAAAAACAACATAGTTGACTCGTTCGACCTTGCTAAAAATTAGATACTTTCACGACGGCGTTTTTCGACATTTTTTTCCGATATTATTGTATCGACGACGCTTAACGAATACGTGCCGCGCGATATTAACGCGACGTTATGACACACGTTACGTTTGCTCGTGTTTATCAACGTGACTAATACGTAAGAAACGAGAACTTCGGCCGAGACGAAGATAAACCGAAGGGCGCTAAATGCCAAAAAATGACGATCGATCAATCCGGCCGCGGTCGAGACCTCCGCCGATACGATTGTTGAAATTATCGTCGTGGTCGAAATTGCGGGCGCGAATCCGCCCCCTTTGGTGGCGGCTGGTAAAACGGAAAGTGATCCGATGAAAGCACGCCGGATGGTACGACGAGCGTTTGTTTGGCGACCGAAAATACGACGGAGAACGCCGCCGGACGTCGTCGCGGATTCACCGAAATTTCGTTTCATTACGCGCGGCGGAGTACCGTCGGACATTTGTGTTCAGTGGCGCGGCGCGTTACGTACAAACACTCGACGTGCGCGGCGTAAAAACGGGCGATTATATAACGAGTATTATACACCGATAAGTTGGTGCGTGCGTGCGTAGCGTTTAAGTAGGTAAGAACCCGCCAGCCAAATACGACGACGACCTTGACCCTAATAACGCGGCGTATTACGATATTATATCATTACATTCGAAAGTCGATGGTCGTGCACCTGCGCAACGTGACTACGCGCAAGCCCTCCGCCGCCACCGTCGCGGTTGTCAATGGTCATTATCGCGCGTGCACACATACACACGTATACCGCGCGTACTACACGATAATAATAATAATAATAACGTTTATCGCGGCGCGTTTAAAGAACGAACACTTATCCTATTAGGTTAATGATCGGAAATAAGGACGGGCGCGCTTTGACAGACGGTTTTTTTTGTCGTTATCCCGACGACGTTTTATTCGGTGTCAAACGGGGAAAAAACGCGCGTAGACATTTCGCGATCGCGCGCGCGGTTTATTACGCGTACTGAAAACGCTTTCGAACGGGCCGAAACGAAATTATTTCGCGTAGTGTACCCGCGCGTCGTTCATACTGATCCGTTTATATATTCGAATAGTCGTCGAAATTGGCGTGTTCTCGCGCGTTTAAATCCGAATACGTACAACCGCATCGCCGCTTTAATGTAAATATTCTCGTTTCGTAGTTTAACGTTTTTAACGAATATTTTGAACGCCCGTTTTGGCTTTCCAATAAAATATTTCCGCCGCAAATATCGCCGTACACGATAACCAACGGTAGCCACATTTTCGTCTTGCGTTTAACTTATTTTTACGACCAGTTCACCGGTTTTCGAATTCCGTATACGCCGTCATTATATATTTGGAACGTTCCCTTAGAGACCCGTACGAATATAATATTCGAACTATAATTGCCATCGCGATTTTCATAAAATTTCGGGACTCGTATAGACTTAATATTTTAGTACGTTGGTCGTTTCGTATTCGCGACTGAGAAATCGAATTGAACGTGTCAAACGCCGAAGACGAAATACCGAAAATGCCGCCGGGAAAAGGCGAATAAAACGCGCGAAGCTCCGGTCCAGTGGTACCAACGTATGTGTTCGTCGTTGGTTACGTTTTACGTAAAACGGATTAAACGAAACGAACGACCAATAATGGCCAAGTCGCGGCGGCAATGAGTACGCCGACTACGGAAAAAGCTTCCACCGGCCTCGGGGCGAATAAAGAGAAACGAAATGAAACACGCACGGTTTCGGTCGAGACTATCTTCGGGCACGATGGCCGTACAACACCGGAGACGACGTTGCATCTCCCTTTCTCCCTCGAACAAAACGTCCGCGGGTTCGCACGTGATGGGAAACCGACGATTCGCCGCCGAGTAGGCGCACGGATAATGTAATACACGCGCGGTAACGTAACGGTTCAAACCGCGAGTCGTCTGCGAACAGAAGACGCGAACAACACGCCGCGGCGACGTGTCGCGCGGAGTTTCATAACGACACGACGACCGCGAGCGACGCGAAAATGGATCGCCGTCATATTTATATCCGCGGTGTATTGTTACGACGGTCTACGCGTGCACGCGCGGCCGGTTAACGATTATTTCGCGACTCGAGTTCACGACCGTATCCGTACCCACGGGTCTCTCGGCACAATCGGAAACGGCTGACAACGCTTACGTTTCGGTAAACGGGCGTTATCCGCGGAAGGAGACACGGAATGGCGGCGTTCGCCGGATACGAATAACGACGGACGTTAATTTCGTACTACGTACGTCGTAAATGTCGTCGAATTCGGCGCCGTCGACGGTATTCGAAAGTGAACGGAAGACTCGAGTACCGCGCAAACATCTATCGTGTGTGTACGTAAGTCGTGTACCACCGCAATTACGTGTATACGACGGGTAACACGAAAGTGGAAAATACCAGAAACAAATCGTTCGCGTCGCGAAGAGTGTGACACCGTTCGATTATGTTATAACGCACGCGTAACGGTAATAATAAAAATAATTTACCGAAAAGTCGTAAAAAAAAAAAATAGTCACGAAATTTGAATTGCCGGATAATTTTATAATTATACGAAAACGAAACTTATTTCGTTCGTATTAATATTTATATATATATATATATATATATATATATATACGTAATCGTTCGTTACGTTGTTAAACGTTTTGACGTTTATTAAGTTTTTTCGTCGAAAATACAGAATATACGCCGTTAGAGGCGATTGCAAAAATAAAAGCGATATTTCGTCGTTCGGCGGCGTGTTAGATATTACGCGGCCGGTTCGATTTTAACGCATTTTACACGTTCGGAAATTCGCGATTTGTACGTAAAAGCGAACGAATATGCGATCGGAGCGATAACATTGACTTTCGCCGAAACGATCGTTACGCGTCGCGACGTTACGCTTCCTCGGTAGAGAACGGATTCGCTAGTACCGTATTCAAACGGTTGTAAAACGGAAACCGATTGCCGGTCGCGATTTGTTTATCGCAACGCTACGTAATAATCGTGTTTGACACGTTTCCGTATTGTTCGCGTCGTCCGAGTTCGCATTTACTACGAAATGGTCGGTTACACGCTCGGGCGTGTTTTCGACGATACGGACATCTATCGATTAAACAATTATCTCTCATCCGTCGGAACGCGCTGGTCGATAAGGTGTTGTGTAAGGGAAATAGTACGTAATTCGCCCGAAGATCTCGCGAAAACAGAAACAAATTAGTTCGTAGACCGTACACGGTTATTAATCGCGATTGGCCGGTGCGTACGTAAATCCGTACGTAAACGATAATATCTGCGCACACGAACGACGAAGGTCTTTCGTCCCCATTTTGTAAGCTAATTAGGTAATAATTACGTAGCCGCGTGAAAACACTTCCTGCGAAGGACAAGGCAATAGCGAGAATGTCCCGTGGTCCGAACGATCAGCCAACTCCGTTTCGCGTACAGTCATACACAACGTCCGACGGAATTTCGCGATTTGTTGTTTGTACGTGTGATTTCAACAAAAACGCCGAATGTCTCTAGACCGCCATTGGTATAATTCGCGCGACCTTCCACTGAGACGCCGATCGGTGTAATTCGTGTTCGTAATAGTCGATTACCGCGTAGATTCCGTAACAAAACGAAATCGGAACAAACGGGCGCGCTTTCTACGGCGAGGGCCGAGCGAGTAACGCGAGAGGCGCTTAAAATACGTCGTACGTCGCGTTATCACGGCGAATTGTGTTCGGGGCGCGTGCGCAGAGGGTACCGTCGTCGTTATGGGCGTCGGTTTTTTTTTTTGAAGACGAACAACTATCGCCGAACGCGAGATCGTTTAACGTCGGCACGAAACTAGAGGCCCAGGGTGGTCCCGATCCTTTGCCCGCTTTAGGACGCGTGACGACCGTCAGTAAATTCGGTCTCTCGTTTTACTTAGAAACGCGGCGCGTATACGTAAACGAAAAAAATAAACGTCAACGTAGAAATTAACGACTGCGCGTTTCGACGTCCGGTCGATTTTCGCCAAAATGTGGACGTGAATATAACGAAACTTTCGCCTTAGTTTCTCGTCGATAATTAAGTTTTCTCGATAACTGAATTATAGGCGCTAACCGAACCGTCGTCGTGGTTGTCGTAAGTACAACGGCACTTTTACACGGACGTAATTTTAACGTCGATACACTTACGACTATTCAAACGAACGGCGTGCCTTCGGACAACAATGGCGTGTCATCGTGCCGCGTGCGATACGTGCGGGATATCACCGCGCGTCGTTACGAAATCCCTTAGATCGCGATGGCATTTACGCGCGTTCGTTCTCCGTACGATTATTACAACTGGACCCTTTCGCGCGTCGTCGGCCCGCGATGGCCAACACAAACGCGCGCGTAAAATTGATCGGAACGAAACGCGTTTGACGTTTTCCGAGGCGGCGCACACTGATAGAAAATGACAATGCCCAGTCGCCGAACGATAATGAAACGTAAAATCGATCGCGACGATATTGCAATAACGTGCATATGCGCGTGTACCCATCGCGACCTCCTATCTGGTTACGTTTTGCAATCGGCGTCGTGACGGGTCGACGAAAACGTTCGGATTTTGTTATTATTATTATTAGGTCGCCGTTGATGGCTCGTTAAAACGTTGTGATATAAGCGAAAACTTGTTCGACGGCGACGTAAAAGAATTCCCGATTGAGTTCCGAAACGGCGGCAAACGCAAAATACGAATAACGCGAGTAGGTGTCCGTTGTAATTTATAAGTGTACGCGTTCTAACTAAATTAGAAATTGTTCCCGTATTAAACGAACGCGCGCGATAATTTACCCGTATAAAACGATTCGTAGCTATAAACGTTTCGAAAATGTTTTTTCAATACAAAAATGTCGACGTTTACGCCGCTTGTGTTAAGAAAACATTTACGTTTTTATCGAGTAGCGTTCGAATATTTTATTCAAATTAAGTACGTTTTCGCGTAATTATTCGAACGCTTTTCAAACGTACACGACTGCTATCCGTTAAAAAATACGGCGCGGGACATTTTCCTCCGTCGGTAACCGAGGTCAACGTCACTGCTAAAGTCATTTACCCGAGAACTTGTCCCGGACCACGTTCGTTCCGAATATTTAAATTTAGACGTTCGGATAACACGCGATCCCGTCGAATAATTTTATGTACTCCATTAACGTCGCGTGCTACCGAATGCCGACAGTTTTTTCGCCGCGCGTAAATCAACTCTTACCCCAAATATCATTATTCGTCGTCTACGTTTATAACGCGTGCCGCCCGTTCAATAGTGGCCGCGTGAACTTGACCGGACGCGTTTGTCATTTTCCTATCGAAAATTATTCGGTTCAACGAAATCGGAACACGACCGAATGTGTCTAATTTACGCTATCGTTAATTTCGCGCGGTCGTCGTACGTCGGAATCGATTTTGCGACCGTTTACACAGGTATATTGTCGACCGCGAAGACGAAGGTTTACGTGAGCGATTGTCAAAAACGACGTGTCCGTATGGCGCTCGGTGCAATGTGACGCGAACGTTATTTACCGACGCCAAAATACCGTTCGCAAAATACAAACGGGCGTATCCGTTTCGTTCGACGATGTTCACGAACGCGTTAAGAGTACGCGGAGAAAAAAAAATTCCGGTCGATCGTTTCCCCCCCGTCTCGTCGTGTTCTCGTCAACGGCCGAAAATACCGTGTTAACCCGATAATACGCGTAGACGTCTAAAAATAGTGTTCGTATACATTTCGATTATTCGTGTAATCTCGTCAAAGAGGCTACGAATAAAAATAATATACCGTTCGTTAACGTCATCGGTAATATACACAATAGAAACGTTTAAATCGAACGACGTTTCACGGGAATACGTTTATTTTTTGACAGCGATTTTACCGTATACCGAACATAAATTGTGGGCGTGTAGACCTTGTGTTTTGTTATTCCGTTTCGATGTGTAAACGCGGGCGTGTTTATTATCGGAATAAAATATTTCGCGCGTATTATCATAACCGATAAACTGTTCGAAATATTGAAACCCGAACAATATCCATGTCGTCGGTCGAATCGTTTTTAAGAGTAACGCGCCGAGCGTTCGGCGAGAAGCCCAAGGCGATCGAAACCCAAACGAAATCCGTGTAATTGCGCGAAAAATTCGAAAAACGCCTATATAATATATACATATATAAATATCCGGCTCGACGATGTCCGTAAATCATTTTCGAAAATACCGAATACGTATTCGTAAGAATAAGGCGCGAATATATCGAACGCGTGTAATACGGTACGCGTGGACGTATAAACGTTGCCAACGATACAAAGTTAGACTTCCCGTTTTAGATTTAGGTTTTTCAAATTTAGATTTTCGTTATGCGAAATATTTACCGCATTCCGTTTGTAAAATCAGGATTTCGAAAGGAATTCGATAATTTCGAACGTACGGCGCGTAAAATGTAAACAAACGAATAACGACGAAAAAGTCGAAAATTAAGAGGGCGGCGATTGGGGCGTACGTTATTCGACATTATACGATCGAAAACGACAAAAACGTTCTTAACGAGAAAAACGCGACTCGAAAGTAACGAAGTTGTTAATTATCGTAACTCGGCAACTACGAAACCGTCGAGCATCGCGAATCGTACGTTCTATACGTGTATAGTTCTAGTACGATACGCGTACGTGTGTTTATATATTTTAACGAAAATCGGGGACTCGGACACTTTGCCCCGCGAGTGTTGTCGCGAAAACAGTGTTTCGTTAAAAAGATAGTGAATGTGTGCGAACCGCGTTTGCCCGTCTGTTTCGCCTCTATCGGAAGTCGACGAATGGATGTGGCCGCCGAATAAATACGCTCCGAACGAAACGTCTATTGGAATACCAGATTGGCCGCCACGAAGCGCGCGTCCGCGATAATCGAAAACAACCGAGAGACGACGCGTTTGGACGACAATATAGCGGACGTTATAGAAGGAGTACCGTACGCCAAAAGTACGCGCCTCGTCGAAAAAAAACCGTCTTGGCGTCACAGCATGCGGCAAGTGGAACGACGTGGACCGGATCGTGGTGAGCTTGTTGAACGCGATTGTACGGCGGCGGAAGTTTGACGGACGGGTGAACGTGGCGTGTGAACGGTCACGCCGGACGAACGATACTGCCGCACCGACGGGCGCGTTCGGCAGACGCGAAACAACGGCCTTCGTTACGACGACGGCGACGGCGGTGGTGGCCGGCGATTGTTCGATACTTTTTGCCGAACTGACCGACGACGACGAAACCGAAGACATTTCGCGCCGGTACGCGATTATCGAAATATTATCGCCGGCGTTACAGTCATCGAAAACTATCCCAACCGTTTGCTCGAAAACACCGCGGAATCGTTCGGAGAACTTTTACGTTACGTATTCCGAACATTCGAAATCAATAGCGTTTTCAGATCCTAAACGAATTACTCGTCGTGCGCGCATAACGCGTAACAGTAATTGACTTGGGTATCGCGTTACGTTCATCACGCGCGCCGGTTGACGCGACCGAAATTACGCGCGATTCAGAAATGTCTCTCGGAAACAAAACGAGAAACGCGACGTCAATTTGAACACGAAATGACGGCTAGTTTGTCTTTTCAATTGTAAATCGTGTACGGAATCGTTAGTCTCGTCGAAGTATAATATATATATATACACGTACGTGTAACGTTTATACATTTTCGTCTTCGAAAAACGTTTATTTACGATCTAGAACTCATCGTGCGTTATTATGATTATTGTTTAAATGGGACTCGGTGATACGACGATTTATATACGCGCGCCATTATCTTTACGAGATTTTTCGTATTTTCTTATACTTTAAGAAGGCGAATTGTATAAATATTATCTACGAGAAAAACGACACGGTACGTTTCGCGTTCACCAAATCATAAAATATTACTTGTTTCGGAAAAAAATAAAATTTCGTCAATCGAAGCCGACCAAAACACAAAAACGATACGATAATTCGGAAAATCATTTTAGTTAAGTATTTAAGAAAAATGTTTTCGTGTAGGTACGTAACCGTTGCGTACAACGGCAATTTATACCGACGGAGTACATTGTTAATAGAACGACTGGAAATGTACGAAACACTAGCGTTGACAAATATCGCGAAGCAAAACATTGAAATAAATTAACGAAACGTAAAATCCGGTTCGATCTGAACAATCGACCGGGCGATTTACGAATATTATAGGTTCGAAAATATTTTTCCGAGTTTTTCCCACGTTTAAAACAACGAATTTTAAATCAAGTTGGTTTTAAAAATGTCATTCGTACGTTATCAAAATATATATTCCTCGTACGTCTCGTTATGTATCGTAACGAATAATCTGAGATTGAACGGTTTCGACGTTATTTTCGTTCGTTTTTATCACCGTCGATCTGTACCGGCTGTGGATGATTTGTTACAAAATAGTGCACGACATAGTTCGAGCATTCGACAACGTTCTACTTAACTAAAATTAATTTAACTAAACAAACTTAATAAGTCGAATAACAAAAATGTCTACAAATATCGTGTTCGAGTTGACGGTACTTACACCTGAATCGTCATTGGAAACGTCAATTTTCGTATTGTTTTCTTCCGGTGGCTCATCGACCTTCGCAACCTGCAATTTGGCGCTTTTGGGTTTTTCGGCAACTGTTTCTTTATCTCCGGTCGCGCTCATATTAACGGGAAAGCTTCGTTTTCGGCCAAAGTACTCTGATTAATCCGTTTGATATCGTCAATGCCGTCATAAACAGCCGTTTTACCGGCGAATAACGATTTCTGTTTAAATATATAATCATTTTAACGCGTTGATAATAAATATATTTACAATTAATTCGCGTGATCGTCCACGGTTCGCGTATTAAAAAGATCGTTTTAATAAAATATTAACCGTACGAATTCACGTCTAAAGAAAATCCCGCGTAGTATTCAATCACGGAGCTTTTAAATCGACGCATGTAAAAACTACCGAATTCAGTTCGAGGGATTCCGTCGACATTTTTATTTTACTAAGTACGGGTTCGAAAATTTATATCGTCGTGTCTTCGTTATTTTCAAGTTGTAAAAAAAAGGTAGGAAATAAACGCGTAAAACGAATCTTACCGTAATTCGTTCGACAATAATCGAATTATAATAGGCTTTATAATACGGCGTCTAAAAAATTACATTTTTTTTTTTGTTTACGATTCGAGACACTTGGATTCTATTTGTACCCTCTCCTACGCAATTGTATCCGCGCCCGTAACTTATTACGCGGATACCAAGCGTATTATATTAAAATTCGGACCGATTGCGACGATTGGAAAAGTATATATATTTAAAAACCTAACTATTAATAAACATATCGTTCATGTAATTACGGTCGATAATATTCAATTTTGAATACAAGCGCGTACAATTTTTACTAACCAAAAATAAGTCGATAGGGAGAACACCTAAACTTACATAAAAATATCTTAAATACCTTGAATTAGTACAACGGTAAAAAATAACAATTCGGAACGAAGGTTTTTTGTGAAGCCTTTCTATAATTCTATTGAACCGATAACAACGACGACGCCTTATTTAACTTTCGAATTTCGATTAACCCTCAAGTACACGCGAAACGTTACGTACAGTAATAATTAATAGAACACAATAGTCGGTAACTTTCGAGATATATCCAGCGAAACTACGACGGCCTCGAACGGAAAACAAATTGACGGGACGAATATTTCCAGTTAAATAAAATGATCGTATAAAAAAAGCGTTTTCGTCCGTAGTTGGTAATATTATTGCCGGAGTTACTACGGTAGCCGTTTATTTTTCGTTGGTTTTTCATAATTCAATAACTGTTGCCCACACGCGGTTTATTTATACTCGATCGTATAATCGTGTTGTCATTTTTTAAAATAAATCGATTTAAAAAATTTCGTTTCTTTAATTTGACATTTCGAGAAAGGGTTTTACACTATTTTTCCCGGTCTCGTGGTACAAGGTGACGTGTCTGGCAATCCGATTTGGCCTATCTAACAACTGTAGACGGGTCCCCTTGAAGCAAACGATTTTTACTGGTCCCAACTAAACGCGAATTGTAGACCTTGGAAAATAATTTATTATCTTTCCGCTTTATAAAGCGCCGGTTAAAATATCGCGTGTAACGTTTTATATAAGAAAAAAAACCACAAAATTAGCCGGCGACAAATTTCGTTAACAATTGTCACGTTTAATACACGTACGCGTTTTACGTATATAATAATCGGTGAACGACGGCTTTTCGTCGACGTATTTGTCGTCTTAGTTTTTTACGAATTTCTGTAAATATTATTTACGAGGAAAACGCGTTAGAACGTATACGCCGACGAAGACATTCAATCCAAATAACGTTAAACGTACACGAACCAGAAAATTGTAAACGACTACGCGTTTCGCTTCGCGAACTTTACGCGCCAATCACACGTTGTCGTTTTTGTCGATAAAAAAACATATCGTTTTACGAAAATCGGTCGGTTTAGTTTATCGGCTACTCGGCGTTACTATTGAACGGTTTTTTTTTGTTCGGAAAAGCGCGTTGCTTATTGGTTTAACCATTACGAATAACGCGAACGCGCGCGCTTTACCTTTCGCAGTTTCGTCGAAATCAAACGCGTTTTCGAGTTCAAGTATCGGTGTCGTTTAAAAAATTTATAACCTGTATAACATCGCGATATGGTATCTGTACGAGATCATTTATTATCGCGTCGGAATATTCGATCGATTCGTATTTTACGTTAATTACGGCGCGCCGATGGAAACGTTCGAGGTAATAAAATTAGCTCGGCGCGTTTATTTTCGAACACATTTAACGCGCCGATATCCGCGTGATACGTGAATCGCTTTTTGAAGCGAAAACGAAACAAAAAAACGTTATATTTTTATAGGAAAATAAACTATTTAATTTGCTCGAAACGTACGGCGAATGAAAACGCGACGTTAACCGGTCGGATTAATACTAATTACAGTCCGTTTCAACCGTTTTATTATAATTAACGAAATTATAATCGTGCACAGGCGCTTACCCGAATATCAACGCGGACGTTCACTAAATCGCCGAGGCTTTTGAATTGCATCCCTCACTGACACGGGTCGCCGAGCGAATAAATTCGTACGCGACGTTTCCCCGCACGTCGGAATTTGACGTCTTATGTTTACGTTTTTCGGTAGCCCAACAACGGTTTGTGTGGACGCGGACAATGAGCCCAACGCACGGCCTGACCACGAACATTACGCGTTCAAAGTTCTTCGACCTTCGCCGATAAGAACTTTGAAATAAACTATTCTTTACGACTAAACAGATAGCTATTTTTAACCCTCACGCGACCGCTAATGTTTATCCTGTTGGGTATACACGTATATCAAATTATGCGTTTCGATTATTACGTTGTTTTTTGTAATAAATTGGATTAAATAGTTATCACGAAAAACAATTCGAAAAGTTCTTTTACAAAACGCGTTAGTTCGTATTTATTGTTCCCGTAAAACATTTCATTTCCGTTGAAAGAGAAACGTACTTATTTTATTTCTCGTTTTTATACCGAACAATTTTCGTTTTTTACCGTTCAAATTATTTAAAAAAATATAGTTAAAAATCCTTTATAACGTACGATTTACGTATTTGGTACCTAAAGTACTTTAGGTATTTGGTTATTTCATTTATGCGAGCTACGTAATCGTTTATAATAAAAGAAAAATTAATTTTTCCAATTTAATCGAAACTTTGCGAAGACCGTTAGTTACGACAGTAAATTATTAAGGTCGTTTAAGAATTATATTTGTTATGTTCGCACCGAGCACGGACATACTAGTCGTTCTTTATGAAAAAATGACGACAAGAATGAATTTTCGATAATCGGAACGTTGCTTATTGACTGATGAATCGATAAGAGGAAAAAATTAATCCATAAACGAATCTTTTATATGAGATCATAAAAAAAAGAAACGAAAAAATATCGTTCGTGTTCCACGTTAAAAAACGAAATTTTACAAAATGACGGCGAGTAGTAATTTACCGCGTTTTTCGGGTGTATAATATAGATGTTTCGAGCAATACGTTTGAAACATATACGAATAGAAAAACAATTATTTACTCGTTTTACCCAAAAAGTAGTTTATTCGAATAACGTGAAAGTATTCGATACTTCATTATTTTCGGACAAGTAAAATGCGCGTTTTTTGTTTTTGTCGGGATTTCACTTTTAATTCCTTATTAAGGATATGATAAAGGTTTAAAACAAATATATATCGGGATACCAAAATCGCGTTTCACGCCTATGTATAATATGGTGATTATATAATACAATAATAATAAGCACGGTCACCTATCTGCTTATATACTCGTTTTTAGTTTTTCTATTATAGTTTCCAATTTATGTAAATAACGTATCGTTTTTAGGACGACTTTTTTATATCGCTTATTTTATTCTGCGACAAGAAAACCCAGAAAAATATTTAGATCAGTATCGGATTATAAGCGTCTATTTAAATACTCGAATTTGAATAAAGATCAATTACACGATCGAAGCTCGACGACGCTATTCTTCGTACGATCGAAACGATTAGGATATTATTAATATGTTTTACGAACTTCTTATTTCCTTAGTTCGTTATTTTCATTTTGTTATTTGTCGACCTCTCCGCCAATTAGCACGTAAACTAGCCTGGACATCAAATACGCGGCGAAGCGAATTCGACCATACGAGCCGCGCTGAGGTTGTAAAACGTTATTTCTTCGGGATCGCGTCGAAAACGTTAGCATAACCCTTTCGATTATTTCGTCATTTATCGCGTCCGAACCAATAACGTTGCGCGTTCACGCGCTCGAACTAGTCAACGCGGGCGAATACGGGTGTGCGACGTTTTTGGAAATAGCCGACACGAAATGTCGCCTTCTCTCGATACGTAACGAAACTCGGAATTGAACCGAAACGGCGCGGCGTGGGCAATTTAACTAGATTTGACGGGCACGCGACCACTCTTACGTAGTGGTACGTTCCTATGGTACGAATAATCGGCGACTAATCCGATAGTTTATTTCGTGGTTTATCACGTAACGCCGCCACTATCCGTAAATAAATTATTCGTATTTTGTATACGTGCGTGTATGAGTGTGCTTGCGTGGAAACGTCGTACGACGTCGCGCTACGATACGAAATTGTTGGCAAAATTATTGGAACGGAAAACCGGAACCCTAGTTTACGTTTTAGATATTTACCGTAACGTCCGCCCGTACGCAAAACGAAACAGCTCTATCGTTCCGATCGCAACAATATTTTTGGCCGCGAAACGTACCCGATTTATCCGGCACGCCCGATTCGTCGACTCAGCCGTTCGTTCGACCTGAGTAACTTTACAGTGCGCCCTCACTCTCCGATAAAATGTTAATAGACCGCCCCGCCAAACGGTGCGCTGCGTCGTTCTGGTCGCAAGAGGAACCGTTCCGGGGAACCTGATGGAACAATTATCGACCGTTTTCGGAAAGACGGGTCGCGTTCCCCGGGTGGTTTTTTTCATCGTCCGGTTAGGTACGTACCCGAAAAAAACCCACCCGAAACGTCGTGTAACGGGCGGTGAAGAACATAGCTATTGCATTTCCAAGCGTATATACCGCCAACGCGGAACTTTCGGATACCCGAAGTCATTGGTGATTTTTTAGTATCTAAAAACTCGGCCGTCGGCAACGTGAAACCGGCAGCGGCCAGCGATTCCGTCAGGAATAAGAACGGCGTTTTGTTAGATTTTTGCGCCGAATATTTATGAAACAATTATTCTCCCGACGATAATGCGCGCGTTTTAAAAACCACGAATAAAACGTTATCCAATGTGGACAGTTACGCCGCCCGACCTTAGTGTCCGCGGCCGGGCACGGACTTGGAGTTTTGAATCGCCAACTCTATGGCCTCCATGAGTTTGTCGATGACGCACACCTGTTCGTTCGACTTGGTCTTGAGCTCGTTCAACTCGGCCACTTTGCTGGCCATGACGTTGGCCGCCTTGCATTGCGCGTTCGCGATCTTCCGGTTGATCTCCGCCAGCTCGACGATGAAATTTTCGCGCTGCCTCAGCAGCCCCTGGTTCTCGCACTCGGTCCGGTCGATCTCGGACCGGAGCCAGTTGAGCTGGTACAGCAGGCTCTTGCCCCGGATGTCATCGACGTCCGGGTCATTGGTGTGCATGTCCTCTTCCCGGCACACGGACGGCACCACGGTCGTGATGTAGCCCGGCTCCGTGACGTACCGCTGCCACACGAACGTGGGCATCACGTACCGGATGTGCGTGAGCGCCAACTGGGCCCGGTTCAGCGTGCGGCCCTCGAGCGCCGCGTACCGTTCGCGCATGGACATCTGTTCGCGAGCCAGCACCATGCCGATCTGCGTGACCCGGTTGCTGAACAGGCTGTCGACGAACGACCGGAAGTCGGCCAGCACGTTACCCGTGACGCGCATCAGCAACGCGCCCTGGTCGCACGTGTGCACGGCCACCTCGTGGAAGAACCGCTGCAGCCCGACGCACCCGTCGACGCTGTTCAGCGCGGCAAACAGCTTATAGTCGGCCGTGTGGTTCGCCGCGGCGACCCGGCGCGCAAGCTCGTCCCGCGGCCGCCTCCATTTCACCGGCGCCGGCGGACAGCGTTCGTCCCGGAGCAGTTCGTCCAGGCACGTCTGGTCGCAGGCCCTCAGCGCGCGCAACACGCATTGCACCTTCTTCAGGTCGGCCTCGGTGCGCGGACACGTCGACGACAACGTCCCCAGCCATTCCCGTAACCGTTGGTACGCGGGCGACGCGCGGAGCCACTGGCTATCAGCACACAGACACCAAATCTCCGTTACCAGCTCGTCGAAATTCTGGCAACGCGTCGCCATATGATCACTTTGCCCACGACACTTTCGACAGTAATTTTAACATTCGATTTTCATCTTTGTGTACACACACACACACACACACACACACACACACACACACACACACACACACACACACACACACACACACACACACACACACACACACACACAAGTGCTGATACAGAAATGATATAGAAGCTGTAGCTCTCCCCCCATTTTAGACCTGTAGATTTAAATCTTATTAAAAGTGTGGAAATAATGGTTAATACTA
>JAIPRN010002459.1:0-30422 GCA_025469175.1 Geopemphigus sp. TES_GeoC_2020 | reverse complement strand
TTGGCAGCCGGTTGTCGTCGCGTTGACATTTTCGATAAACGAAATAAAGCGACGGCCACGTCCGCCCGAAAGTAAGCTTCGCTTCGAAATCGTCAACGGTCGTACCCGGTTCGGTCGACTTTTACGAATAATCGTAATAGGGTTTACGTGTTAGGGCGCGTTCACTAAACGAAACTAAAAACGAACGGGTGTCCTGCGTACACGTGTGAGAAGTGAAAGTTGACATATAGTACACGGATTGTTTGACGAAAAGATTTCAGTAAATGGAGTTTTTAGTGTTGAATCTTTAAATGGTAGATTTTTTTCGAGCTCTATATTCACGACTACGTTCGGCTAATGTTTTTTGGTTTTTTTGGTAAATCCGACGAAGAATTTTCTACATTTTTTGAGGGCCTTAGCTCTGTACTCACGACTATATTTTGCTGGTGTTTTTGATTTTTTCGGTAAATCCAACGGAGAATTTTCTCGATGAACTTCAGCTTGAATATCAATCGACGCAGGTCGGCTTTGGATTCGCAGAAATTTCTCGGATCTTCTTTCGAGCTCTGTATTCACGACAATAGTCTGCAGAAATTTTACGTTTGTTAGATGACATCTGGGTACAGCTAACAGATTATTGTTCCATGTATGTAGTCAAATTTTCCGGCCATATAGAATTAATCGATTCTTGATTCGCAGTTTCTTCGAGTACCTTTGTCCGAAATTTACATTCACGACTACATTCCGCCGATGTTTTAGCCGGGATTTTCACGTATATATTTTTTCCATCAGTGTCACGGTTTCTCGTACTATTATATTTGGCATTGTTGAATCTGAAAATAAAATCAAATTCGAAATTTTCGAATACGTGATTTTTAAAAGCATAATATATTACGTATAAAAGTATATATAGCGTATTTAATTATTGTTTAATTCGAAATGAACGTTTATAAATTTTTATAAGTTTATAAAATGAAAATGTTAATTTTGACAACAAAATAACTGACGTAACAAAAATTTTTTTTTAAATTTACTACATATAAGTTACGTTATAAAGTAATGTTTAAATTATATCCATTTACTTAAACACAAAAATAAAATAAAAATATTTTATAACTTCATTTTATTTAATTTTCAATTACTAAAAGAAAGATTAATATAAAATAAATATACTACAAGCGCTACATCGATTGAATAATAATAAAAATGACTCGATATACGTTTATTTAAAATCTAATAATAAATATTAACAAATAAAGTAGTACTTACTGCGAACAACCGCTTAATATACGAGGATTCGTTAATAATTGTCAATGGACGATAAATATATATCGTATATTTATATAATTATATATAAAATATTTAAATATAAAACGTTATCGAAACAATATAAGAAAACACGTGACTTGACACGACGTTGTAAAATAATATTCCAGAGCGGTATGCTTACTTTATAAAATACAACGCACGCGCACACGCCCTGACGTGACGTTCTGTCATGACGTTCATGTCGTGACGCGACCTTGAAATTTTACCCCCGACGCGCGCAAAAAAGTTTCACTTCAAAAATTGAAACGTTATTTCGCGCGTGGCGGAAAAACGCTCGCGTTGTCCTTGACGCGTTCTCGACGCGCTCCCGATATGCCCGCGACCTACTTGAACGTTTTTACGGCGCTGTCTGTACAATGACCGTCGTCGAACCAACGTCGACGGGAATTACGCGAAACTAGACGAGAACTATTCGTTTCGCGAGCGCGCCAAATTCCGCGCATAATAAATTACCGTAACGCGTGTCGTATGTTATTACGGACGTTGGTCGCGACGGTAACGCATTGTAAAGGCCATTGTGAGACCGTCGGTTACAATGACGGCGTACAGTATTGTTACGGACCGTCGAACGGAAACAAACGGGTACATTGTACGAACGCTTAAAACTTGGTTCGAATTCGGAAATATAAGACGTTCGCGAAACGTACATTTGTCTAATGCCCGAGTATTGATTCAAGACTTTGCCGCACGTCGTCTAATCCTTGATGCCACGAAACGGACGAGACACGTTATTACACACTCGTCCGACAGCGTGTCCGTCAGTTATTATTTACCTATATTACGGAACAACGATTAAAATGTAACTAGTTCGTGAACACTCCGCGGGCGTTATAGATACGAAAATTCGGCCGTCTACCTTTTTTTTTTTTTTTAATAACGACAAATTGTTAAAAAGGAAACGTACACGAAATGTTTTGCGACTGTACCGCGATACACACCCGCGCGCACAGGCGTCGATTTCCAAATATCCCTCCGCGCGAGTACAGGGAATACGAAAGGTTTGGGTAAACGGAAAGAACCCTGCGAATCGACTAGCCTCAGGCGGACAATGACTTTTAACGGGATTTCTTGACCGCGTCTTATTTCGTTCGTGGGAATCCTGATTGACGACGGCCTATATTCGCGCGTAAGAAGTCGGCACTCGGGTCCGCGTACCGATTAGACATTAATAATATTCCGTTTTCGCCCAATCACGAATATTTAAACGGTGATCGGTACAAGTCCGACGTTCGTATTACTTTGTAAAATATGTTTTCGAAAAAACGGCGTTCCGGTAATTTATTCCGTTTTTTTTTTTTTTTGTTAATTTCGCGACCCGCGAACAAATCGGTATCGTAACGATATTTCTTCGGAAAATCGAAACGGACCTTTTTCGATTACCGCGCACACGACGCGAGGCGACAATCTTGTCGCGAGATTAACGACGAGAAACCCCGAAAAACACCGCGTAAAACGTTTGACGATTTTTCGCCGTTCCGATGGTTTTTTATTTTCTGTTCCGTCCGCGCCGCCACTGTTGTGCGCGGTTTAAGCGAGCGCGTAAGTCTGAAAAAAATCGGTCGAGAACGATCGAAGTCGTATTTCCTCCGCGGATTATTAACGGTCGGCCGATCTTTAAACGGAACGTAGGGATGCATTATTCAGCAGGACGACCGAATTTATCGTAAATATAAACGCGTACACGCATATACGACTTTGAATAAATAAAACTAGGACGTAACCGCACACCGAGTGGGTATAATCACTTAACGACCGACGGTTACCGGATAATGGACGACGATTATCCCGTTAATTGCGCCGTTTACAGAAATCAATAATTAATTCCCGTTTACCCGGATAATGTCCGTTATAACGGCGTTCGGAATCGCGCGCCCGTCGGGCATTCACCGTTTCATGGTGGGGTCCCGGTGTTAATGGCGATTGAACACACGGGCGCGCATAAATATATACAATATTCGGATCCGTCGGTCGAAAATAGGCGGATCGTCGTACCTCCTCGGGACCGTCGTCCATACATTACGGAATCGAAACGAAGTGACGCGCTCAGATAGTACCGTCGCGACGTGTTAAAAAAGTAACGCCTTACCCCGAAATGGACGAAACCGTTTGAGCCAATCGACGATTAAACATTACCGTCGCGGAGCCGTCGTCGTTCCGGCGTTCGGAATTCGGAACGTCCGGCTATATACGTACCTACGTAGTAAGTACTTGGGCGGATTTAGCGCGGTATTTTCGGGCGGAATACGCCCGGGCACGTCCGTCGCAATAAATCCCACCTAAACGTATTTCGTCGACGAGCCCGTAATCCCGACCCTGTCGGCGACGTCCGAAAATTTCTCGTTAATAATAAATTAATCCGGCTCCGATAGGAACGTATTCCCCACCGGGGCCCTTAGTACCCAGATCATTCTTCCGCGGACCACGTGACGTTGAGGCTTAACCGGAATGGACGTAACTTTCGACCTTCGTAGTTCGCCGCAACATTGGCGAACATCTGTCTAGCGGTGGTCAACGATCCGTCGTCCGAAACACGACCTATTTCGCGACAACGAGCCCGTATAACGGTGACCGACGATCGTTTTTGTTTTACGTATTCGGGACGCGTTCTTCGATATTGAACGACGGTCGATACGTTTTCGTCAGTCGACCGTGTTTAACCGTTAACGGAAACGCTTTTTAATACGCGCGCGTTTCCCCCGTGACCACCACGAAATACAACTCGGGAACGCGATGCACGCGCTAAGTACGGGTTTTCGTCGTCCGCGTAAGTCGCGTGAAGGTGGGGCGGAACGTCGCGTTTCAACTTATTCCGGTTTTCTCTTAGGTAAGTAGTCGGGAGTACGGGCGGGTGTACCGTTAACGCAGACCGGAGACGATGTTTCCCGAGGGTGAGTGAACTTCGAAAAATCGCGATTTAATGAAAAAACTTTACGTTGTCCGCCACCGAAAACCCTTCCCTCCCCCGTGTTTCGGTTTATTTCGTTGTCGTATAAATCGTTTACGGTTTTCCCTATCCCGCCCAATTATATATATATGACGCCGGAAACACAGTCGCGAGGTTTCGCCCGAAAATTCTGTACAACGTATTTCTTTCTATGCGTTAATAATTATGGCAATCGCCCCCCCGGCTGTCTCTTCGTCTTCTTCGTACGTTCATCCCGCCGACCCGAAAGCTCGAGCACGGGTTTTACGTTAGACGAACTTTCGCCCGATAATCCCCGAGCGAGCACGTCGTAATTTTATATCGCGCATAATTTTTTCCGAAACCTTTTTCGCGCGGCAATCCCTCGTAAACTTTTCGACTTTCGGGTATTTTTAATTTTCCCGATGTTCGCGTTCCCCTAAATTTTACTGTATTCTTTAGTTGCGTTATCGCGTGAAAGTGTAATTTAATAACCGAGCCGTTATGTTTCACGCGAAAATAACTATCGATTTTCGAAACGTCATCGTACAGGTGGTCATTTTGTCGCGCGTGCGCGTGTTTTTCTTTTACAACGTTTGTGTCCGGAACGGGTAAAACAAAAAAAACAAAAATTATAATACGACGCAATAACGGCGACTTCAACGTTGAACGGTTCAGCTGTCGTAGTGTTCCACGGGGCATAAATAATTCTGCATGACCGAACATTGAAAGACTAAAGGGGGAAAATCGTTTCGAGTCAAATAATTCGAAAGTGGAACTTTTAATATTTCCAATCGTCTTTGGTGCGCTCAACGTATCGGTACGTCTATGCGTTATATACAGGGTGTGCGTGTCGTCGTTTTTTATGTTTTATCGATTAGCGGCGAACGGCATTATTCTCGACAATAACACGTGTTTTTAACGGATTCCCGTAGCGTCGAATATCCCGAAAATGTTGACGTTCCAAATATAGGTATTGGACATCACCGACGGCGAGCTGCTATATTTCCGAGGTCGACGGTCCGGTGAATATAATAACCGTATTAATTACGGAGGGAATAATACTCGACCGGAATTATCGCAACCGACAGCTATATTCGGGCTGGGGAAACAAACGTTCGTCGGCGCCAGAGCGCCAACATCAACGATAACCCCTAACGATAAATACGTTTTTGATTCGCGAACGTACAGAAAAAAAAAAAACAATCGTCGAGTACGTTGTTTCTTCGGAAAATGGGTTTACGCGAAGAAACTAAATATTTGCTTTAAATATCGCGGTATGGTGCCAATTTCGTTTACAAACAACGCGCGATTTCATTGAGTTCGCGTTCGGATTAGATTCGAACACACACGCGCGCCCGCGCGGTTACGTTTCGTCGAGTATTGCGATATTAAATAGCGTCGACGCATAATCGACGACGAAAGTATTTTCTTTCCCGGCGACCGTTGAATGATTTAGCGTTCGACGAACGGAATGAAATATTCAGCGTCGAAAGAATTTACGACGATCGAAGGGATTGCACATAGGGACATCACTTATGCACAACCGTTCAACGATGAATAATAAATGACTAAACGGCGCAAAAGTTGTTCTAACGACTAATAAAAAAACGAAAAAAATCCTCGACGACGTTGTTAGGGGTTCGTAATATTCGCGTGTCGACCGAAGTGCGGCTACGCGATCTAAAAACAAAGGCCGTCGACACCGTTCGACATATCTAGGCGGCGGACGCAGTCAACGGGAAACTACGGGAAATGTGTCCAATCGGCGGACGTCGAAAACGAATCGCGAACGTTACAGCCGGTTCTGGATAAACTACGTTCGTGTACGAATCGGACGACAACCCAATCCGTCCCCGTCAACGGCGGCGTTTTACAATCCCGAAAATTTTATTATTATTATTTACCGCCCCGTTCGATTACCACGGCGTTTAATCCCGTTGTTCCGAAACTGCGCAGTAAATAAAGCTAAACGTCGTCCCGAAACTTACTTGATTTACGACTGATTCGTTGTTGGCGGCGGTAGGAATTGCGGGAAATTACTACGCTTGATGTTAGTTTATAAGTACGAGGAGGCATGTATATATATATATATATATATACCCGAAAGCAACAGTTATACACAATTGCGCGCGCGTGCAACTACCATAAAACACACTTATCTCCGTTGACTTGTTCTCGGATTTCGAAACTCGCGTTTTATAGGTTCGTTTCCCCGTCATTGTCGTAACGATAGTTGTGAACGACTAAAGAAATCGGGGAGCCAATCGCGTTAATGGGAATCATACGTCGTCACACGCGATAACGCGCGGACCGTAAATTTCGAGGCGCGAAAACGTCTCTATACGGTTTCGCCGAGACGACGAACCAAAACCGGCGTACCGGATACCGCGTTTTAGGTGTTTGGGACAATCGGTCAGCGTTTTAAAACCGGTAAAACATTCCCCTCGTAATTACGTTTCAAGATCGAAACGAACGAGTTTCGCTTTTCCGCGGAGTGTCCGCCCGTTCGAACGAAACTCTCTCTCTCCGTTTCTCTAATACGATAATATACGAGACGTGGGCGTCGTTGAATACAGACCATCCGTCTATCCGGCGCAGACGGCCAGACGGAATAAACGACGCGTATATTATATAATGCGTAAGTACGCGAAAAAAATTCGACCGGCTCTCGGGCGCGTACGTCCGGCGTGTCTGTCGGGGCCGTTAACCTAAATTCGAGAACAACGTCGGGCGTTAGTTAGTTAATGAAAAACGAGGTGGTACGAAACGGGAAAAAACCAACCCCGTTAATTCGGCCGCTCGCGCGATATTATAAAAACGCCGTATAAATAATCGCGCTCGATGGATGATGACGCCGTTGGAAAAGGGTTGTTTCGTCCGGGGGATTTTTAAACGCGAAATAAAAACAACAGGGACAACAACAAAAAAAACGGCCGTACAAATAAACGCGAGGAAAATGCAAAGTATCAAAAGCGGAGAGCATGTGTGTGCTTGCCGGTCGACCCCCGAGGGATTCGATTGTGTTTTTTTTTCGCGACACCGTGAGTACCGTCGGTTCGTTTAAATCTCGAACGTAACCCGACCGTAAAAAACGAAACGTAACGCGGATTTATTCCCGTTATTATTGCCTTTTAGCCGAATTATATTCTGCTCTTGAATATCGCGCCACCGCGAACCCGGTGGACGGCCGACGTGTCTAAACCGAAATTCGTTAACGTAGAAACAACCGGCGGTACGACGACACGGGGCGGGGAGAAAGTACGCGCGTAAAAATATTGTAAAACTCGACGGAATTCTACTTCGTCGAGCGCGCCCGTCCGTGATAATTATTTCGTTCGAATTTGGTCGCGTACCGACGAATATGTACGAACGAGGTGCGTTCAAACGGAAATTTTCGTTTTTTTTTTTTTTCGAAAAAAATATCTGTCCACGTTAGTGTCGCTCTCTCCTACAAAGTAGTCCCCGTTAGATATTGCGCGCGCGTGCCAGCGTTTCTCCCAATCCCCCAAACACTTTTCAAACTCGATCTTTGGCATAGCCTTTAGGCTCTTTCAGCCACGCGCTTTTAATGTCCTCGACGTATTATCTATACGATTCGATCTTTCGTGTTCGTAAAAACGCTGTCGATCGATTTTCGAATTGGCCGCCGTAGATAACCGTCGACATTGCGACGTACGTTAACAACGCGCTTGTAGATCGTTTAGATATGTCGCGATTAGGTTCCAATTTGTCGTGTTGTCGACTAATAATAATACTCGTTATTATTACCGTTCGTGTACATAGACGCCGCGAAATACGCGAGCGAAATGTTCGAAATCAAAAACAAACGATAACGCGAGCACAAATAACAGCGAAAACGCGCGATAACGTTCGAGACGGCGGCCCGTACGTAATATTTATATATATATATATACGTTCAGTGAGAGATCGAGAATAGTGGGAGAACGGCGACCACCCTCCCCCCTCGCCCTGTTGAATAAATAAACGTCGTTTTCGCGCGTACCGGTAAATTATTTAACGGGGCCCCTCCACCAACCCAACCTCGACCAGCCACCCCCCCCCCCGGACACAATGACGACGGGTTATGATATCATATCGAACGTAACTCGAGACGTTTCGTACGTAAGTAATATTATAATTTTATCGCGTCCGAGAAACTCTAGTCGTACACACACAGGCGGGTACATATTTATGTACGAATCGGTAGTGGTATTACGCGCGATTGTTCTCGAATGTTCCAACGACGACGTCGGATTGATTTACGGTACGCTTTTTTCCACTAAACGTACATTAAACCGAACTGTCGCGCGTTGGGTATGTGACGAACGCGATAACGCGCGTCCGTACGACCGTTTACGTTATTATACGATCGTTCGTTTCCCAACGATTCCACGTAGGGACATTCGACTCGGCGGCGGCAAACCATATTTGACACGCGGGCTGTGCTTGTCGTCGTTTTTAATCGCATGTCCGCGTTGATTCGTCACCAACGAAACGTAGCGGTTGGACGTTCGAAAATCGCGCCGACTAAAAAATCAAAAACAAATAAAACGATTTCCGACACAACGACGAAATTCGATCAAACAAAACGTCGACATCGGGCTTCGGAAGTTTTATAATAAAAATTAACGAGATTGGCTAACTACCGGGCCCGTGTCTATTAATAGCGTTCTACTATGCCAGCCAAATATGTTTAGACGGTTTGACGTGCGTGTGTGTTTGATGGCAAACAGTGAATCGGCAACTCAAAGTCAAAAAAAAAACAAAATATATAGGTATTACTCCGAGCCGAGCTGATTACTGGCCCAGAGTGTTCACGATCCCTTTTACGAAATAAACGAGTACAACTACGACGACGTCGAATTATATACGTACACACGCGCTCGCCCGTCTATATATATTATTCGCCGAGCCGCTCGTGTATATTTTATGTACACTCGTCGTAAAACTACGGGACACGGTCCAAAGGGTTATTGGGTCTTTGATTACTTCCGATGTAATTTGTCGGCGCGCGCGGTCGATCGCTTCTCGTCCCTCCCGTACTCTCCGGTCCGGTCCGCCTGGTCCACCGGCGGGCGTGTTCCGGTTCGCCGGTTTTGTGTACGTAATAAAATGTCCCGGCCGAACTCGAGACTACGGCCAACACCAGTCCTGACAACACCGCCGTCCGGCGAAAGTCGTGCGCCAGCCCCTCGCCGCGGATGCAACGCGAACGAAAAACTCGTTCAAAAACGACGCCCGAAATCGGCGTTATTTCGTATCGCTTCGCGCATTATCCGGGTTCGTGTAAGAACACGGCGCGTAATTACGAGAATCGCGTACGCTAAATTTCCCCCCACCCTCGTCCACCACCGGACGGTAGCTCGCCGCGGCGAGTTCGCCGAACAAATTGACGCGAACGAAGAAAAATGTAACGCGGTCGTTTTCGTACGTTTATTAATAATTCTCTCGTCGCGGCGCATTTAATCTTTTCGATCGAACAACGCGCGTCCACCCACGCACCACACTACGTCCTGGCTCCGGCCGGTGCGCCTAATTAGAGCGAAAATCGCCGAACCGTCCACTCACACAGTCTCACAGAACACGCGATATCGACGAACTTTCGCGTCGTATAAATCGTGTGGACAAACTTTCGGATTTATCGGCGAGGGTTTTTTTTCGTTTTTACACGTATAGGTACCGAATCCATCGTAGATTTATCGTCGCGTATTGCGCCGATTTTCGGCTTTTGTTTTTTTGTTTTTTCGTTTATTTCCCGGAACTAACAGTAGCATCTGGTTTTCGCGTCGAGTTTGCCGAACACTTAAAACCTCGTTTGTTATGCAAAATATCGCCCGTGCGACTAAATTAATGGAAAGTCCGACCTCGTTAGTACGACCGCTAAAAATTGTTTACCACGAAACGGAATAACCGAAACCGGGCGAAAAGTTTAAAATAAAAAAAAACCCCCGCCGACTAAAATTACGGCCGAAAATCCCTCGTAAATTCGAATATTTTAGCGTTCGTAAATAAAAATACGAAATTGGCCCATAAATGTTTAAAAAAAAATTCGCTTTCCGACGATCCAATTTACCACGCGCGCGCGCGTGTCTTAACCCTCGTACAATTTTTTTATTTACGTTCGACGCCGTCAATAAACTACTTAGCCTATAGACGGTGTTTTATAACACGGTTAGTATATAGTTCGAGTCGAAATTCCGTTAAAATCGCGAACGATTTCGTCGAACGTACGTCAGCGCCAATGACATAGGTATTTCACTATTCGATGTCCCGGTAAAAAAACTATTTATTCCCGGCGCAAAACGATATTGATCCGACGAAAACGTCGAGCCCGTAAATAAGGATCTGTTCGTACGTCGAACGGGGAGGGAATGGTAATCGACGAAATTGCCGCGACCGCCGTGGAGAACTTAAACCGGATACAAACGGATTCGTAAAACGTAATTAATTGAAACGCCACGAGGCAATTGTAGAAAATAGACGGCCACGTGGTCGGGTGCTTAACCGTTACCGAGTATATCGTTGGGTACGTCGTTGTAATTAACCAAAAGCGAATGAAACCGGCGAGACGAAAAACGACGTTGGCGAATATCGTTTAGAAATATATTACGAAGCGCGTTCAAAAAAATTATATCTCCGCGCGTTTTATTAACGCCGCCGGATTGGTTATTATACGATAATTGCGTTAGTCGTATCGCGATGTAGTTAAATAGCAAAACAAATCGTAATTCCTTACGCGTACCGAAAAAAAAAACGATTATTATTATTACATCCCCAGGAAGTATCGTTGGATCGCGTGACGCCAGTCCGACGTGTCTTACGAATGGACGATCGATCGTAATAATATTCCGCTTACGTTATTGCGACGGCGAACGTTGTTAAAATTCGAACGCTCGATTTGTCGTTAGTAGTATTAATATTGTTAGGACGGTAATTGTGGTTTTGGAATTCGGGAAAATGTTTAAAAAAATACGTGGAGACGATTTCGGCGTCGCATCGTCCGAAAGCTACGGAACGGCGAATATATCGTTTATACATAGGCAAAGATCATGTATACTCAGACTTATCTCTCTTAGATGGTACACTTAATGTACTAGTTTCTACTTAAGCTCCTCATAAAAATAAGTTTATGATTTTTACTAGACGTAGATTAGAAGAACCTAATTGTATATAACACTATTGGGCACAGAGATTCCCGCAGTCCCACAAAACAAACAATCTAGGTCTCGTACTTGATAATAAACTAAAGTGCGAGTTCCTCGCGTTAAATATTTAGCCCGTTTCACTTACAAATGGAGTAATGTCCTACGAGCTCTGTGTGGTGTTAAATGGGGATCGCGTCTTTTTTCGCTCTTGTTAATCTATAAGTCTATAATTTGAGCCAAGCTAGATTATGGCTCATTTCTATATGAATCGACAGCTCATTCTCATTGGAAAAAATTGAATACCCTACAAATAAGCTGTCTACGCTCCGCACTAGTGTTTTGAGATCGTCCCCTTCGAGAGCTATTGAAGTAGAAGCAACATGTCCCCCTTTGAAAATCAGATCTCGTTGATTAGCTAGTAAATTTATACTTAAACTTTATACTTTTTCCGGTGACCAAATTATTGATCCATTTAGTGAAGTGGCCTTAGCCTGGAGATAAATACCAAAAACCCTTCCTATCCTCTCAAAAACCATCCGGAGCTTAGCTCCTTTAAAAAACATTATTATTACCAATCCCCATCGGCTTTCTTTGTACTCCTCTCTTTTCGAAGCCTTAACTTTCCCTACCTACTCCTCATTTCTCAAACTGATCCCGTAAAAATTTAGCCGCCTTACCCGATAATTCAGTAAATGCTCACTTCCATGATTTTTTAAACCACAAATTCCCAGGCTCACAACCAATTGTCACTGACGGCTCAGTATCATCTTCTTCTACGGGATACGCATATTTCTTTCAGAATCTTGGAATTTCTTCAGAAAGCAACCTCTCTAGGATATCTTCTAGCTTTTTTACCGAATATTGAGCAATCATTCAGTCCCTCATATGTATTCGCCAACTTCTTATTGGTGACTTCATTATTATTTCATATTCCACGTCTTTTAGCCCTTAAATTTTTTCCAATAAACTCTCATGTTTCTCCCCTAATTCATAAAGTTCAAATCCTTACGTTTTCTCTGACTGCATTGGGTTATAGTATTCGCTTCGTATGGGTTCCAGCTCATATTGGAATACTGAGAAACAAAACTACTGACAATTTAGCAAAACGTAGCGCATCTATTTCCATCCCGTCTTTAAGGAAAATTCCTGGTACATACATCACTGAAAGTCTTAGGAAATATATTAGGACAATATGGGACCAAGATTGGTCATCTCTACCGAGAGAATATGCAAGTTGTTATAAGTCAATAATACCGCAGACTCCTTCACATACATGGTTCCATAAATTACTTTTAGACACCCTCAAAATTGCCCAATTCTCCCGACTTCGCCTTGGCCATAATTTATTACCAGCGCATGCGTATTACCTTGAACAATTTCCCCCTTTTGCACGCACCATAATGATGGGTTTAGATGTGACTTCAATCACATTCATATGGAGTGTCCTATTCTCGCCTCTTCCCGCCTTAATTTATTTTATTATCTTGCTGAGAAAAATATCGTTTCGACGGTTCATTATGACACACTGAACCCGTGGTTCAGTGACGTGATCGTATCAGTCTTAAATTTTTTTAAGGCTGCTGGGTACCTCATTTAGGACTCTTGACAATGTTTATAGATCGTGTTTCTCTCCTTCTTTTTAAAAATTATTTTATTTAAATATCGTATATTTGCATATTGTTTACTTCGGGTTGTGTTGTAGATTTTTTTATTATTATTAATTCTTATTCGTATTTGATTTCCTTATTACATACAGAACTTAGTTATATTTATTGTACATATAACTATAAAGATTTATTGTAATTGTTGAGCTGCAATGCCTAATGGTCAGAGCTCTTTTTAAAATTTAAAAAAAAATCGCTTACCGAATTTTATAGTCGATACGTAATTTATAGTAAAAAAAAAAAAAATAATAAACGGTAACCGGTTGAAAAATAACGTTAAAAAAACGTTTCGTCGAAACAATTTACTGTTTAAAGGCGGCCCACGGGCTTCGGCGTTCTGTGCTTACGGTTGAAATTCGGGTACTTGTTCGTAAATAATTTGACGTCCATGTTGTCCACGTCGTTGCTCTTGTCGGGTTCCGTCTTGGTGGGCTCCTCGGTGGTGGTCGTGGTCGTGGTCGACTTCTCGAGTCGAAAATCCGCGTACTCCTGTTTGGACGGCCGGAAACAACAGTTGACGTTGTACGCCTTGCACGGTGTCCATCCCATAGTGTTCACGTGGTTAACTCGCTTGCAGAAATACTCGAACATGCAAATGCCCTCCGTCCCGTTGTCCATCTTGCACGGTTCCGCTGGAAACATTCGAACGGATAATCGTCTAGATATTACGATAGTTATTAGTTCACACGCGTATTCGGATCAGTGGCCCTAGGCCGGGGCAACAACCCGTCGTCCCGTATTCGGAAATCCAAATTATCAAATAGGTTTTAATACCGACAATACGTCGTCACTACAAAAACAGTTCGCCGTGACGAAAAGATATTGTTTAGAATCTAACCGTCGTTACCGGTATGGTGGTATTACCGCGACTTACAACATAGGTTTTCGCATTCCTCTTTGGTCGCCGGCAGGTCCATATTCTCCTTGCAGTGATGCACGCCGCCTTCCGAATACAGGGGATGGCACGATTTGAACAACGTGAAGTAGAACCACGAGACAACCGTGTCGTTCGGTCCCTTGTACGGCGACGATTTGCAAGTGAGCGTAGTGGGCATGTGACACCTGGGATCTGGAAAACGAAAATACCGGTGACAATATTCTCTCGGCGTCCGTCGATTCGTCCGCGAAAAGTGTGTACACCCGAGAACGCGGTCGGGACTTCAGGGGCGCGTTGTCTCGTATTAATTGGTTCGAGTATACGCCACCGCGTCGATTTTGGTGTCGAATCTCTTACGACGAAAATTTTAATATTATTACTATAAGAGGCGTGTTCAAAAAATTACAGGAATTGTCGTTTTTTTTTGAAAAATATATTCGTCCTCCTCCCCCGTTAATATTATGCGTTTTTCCCGAAATCCCCCGAAACACTTTTCAAACTCGATCTTTAGGTTAGCTCTGTCGGCGATGCGCTTTTAACACGTCAACTATGCTTGTAAAACGACGGCCCTTTAAGGTTCTCTTTATTTTTGGTAATAGGGAAAAGTCACGCGGAACTATGTGTGGCGAATATGGAGGCCGGGGGCGTGGTCGTTACAATATTATTATTCTCGGCCGGAAATTTCGCGAACGAGCGATAAAGCGTGAGCGGGTGCTGTGCTGCGTTATCGTGGCGCGAAAGCCACGAATTGTTTCGCCACGAATCCGGGCGTTGAAAACCATGTTGACGATCGGACTCTCCGAACCGGCGAGATTAAAAAATTCCCGTTACTCTTTGAACACACCGAATCGCCGTCTTCGATAGCGACGCAAAATAAATCGTTTCCTATAATAATTGTTCGTTCGGAACGTTACGCGCGCGTCGCGCGCCATATATATCACGTCCGTTCCACCAACGACGAGCGTATTTAAAAACATCCGACGACGGTTTTATTACCCGGAGGGACGTTTAGTCGAATACGCGCGTTCGTATATTTCCGTAATTGTCCGCGGAAAAAGGAACGACGACCGTGTCTACGCGCTTCTCAAGCCGTATTCTTCTCGATCTTATACGTACGTGTACCGTGTTGCGGCCTAACGTTCCCGTTGAAATCTATACGTCGAGCGTAATTTATCGTCCGTGCATCTCCGCTCGCTCTCGAAACCGCCCGTCTCTGTCGATATCCCGTTTAAACGCCGCGTCTTGTCGCGTGAACCGAAACATTTCGCGGCCGTTAAATCGTATACGTAGAAAAGGGAACGAACAAAGGCGAATATATATAAACGACCGCGCGAAAGCGACCGCCCGACGATTGAACGAAAATCGGGAAATTCTTTTCTGCCGCGACCCGGACCGTAACCGTAAACGCGTGTTCGAATAACTTTGCCATATCAAATTCGTATACCGTTCGCGCGCGCTTCGCACCATACATAGATACACGCCCTCGGGAATTCGCAGGATTTATGGTTTTCGAACGTACGTCGTGTACGCGATTGTACATTTTGTTTCGAAAAATTCCCGAATATCGCGACCGGACGTGTAACGGATATTTCGCGCATATATATATATACATACACCGTACGTTCCGAAAATAAAAAAACGACGACGTAACGTTACGAGCGGACGAACGAAACAATTTTATTTCGTTCGTAATTTATACAAAAAAAAAATAACGTTTAGTTCGGCTCGTGACGACCATACGAGTTTGGAAAACGAAAATAAAACGCTAACGTCGAAAAGCGAGTGAAAATAATTTTACGCGCTCAATGTTCACGAAGATAATAATAAACGTGCGTTAACGAATTAGTTGTGAAACGTTCGTCGACGCGAGTTTTTGGTCGGTGTATGTTAGACAAACGCGTCGATATTGTAAAGTTCGTTATTACGCGCGAAACGGTCAAATAAAATTATCTATACGATACGAACGAAAGAGACCGTTTCGATAATATTAAAAATACGGTATAGTTTGGACGGAGAAACGCGTTCGTGTCCTCGTTTAGCGCGACCGTCGGACGACCGAATGGAGGAGGAGACGACTGTCGGGTCCGTTCGTTTCTTATATTCTCAGTCGCAGACGCTATAGTATTATCGTCTCTTACGTTTATTATATATATATATGTGCGCGCGTATTCAAGGCGTCCGCGAAATTGGCCCGTATAAAATACGAAACGTAAGTGAACGCCCGAGTTGCGTCACGGCACGCGTATGTGTATATATATATATATATATAGAAAAAGAGAAAGAGACGATGGATGGCAGCGGCGGCGGCATCGGGAGGACCATTAAAACTTTAATGTTTCAAAATACCACGGAGCTTCTTAATTCCCAAAAGCCTTTTTTGTTACTACCCACCACCTCCCGTAGCGCGCACCTTCGCCGACGATCTTTTTTTTTCCGTTTACGTTTTTCTTTATATTTTTTTCTCGCCCTCCCTCCCCACCCCTATATGCGTATGTATATATAGTCGAAATAAAACTAAGGCCTATTCGCTTATTGGAATCCGCCACTTGAGACCTACCGCGTCACCGTCCCGACCGTTTCCGAACGTACACCGTCAAAAAGTTACTCGAATAATATACTATTATAAACGCTCTTTTTCTGTATGGTATGTACCACCGGATCCGCGCTGGTCGGCCGAGCTTTTCGGGTGTAGCTACTAAACGCGACGAAATTCGGCTTATCGTCGCCGTTCGGGAGCATAGGAATGATGATTTTTCTCCGTTTCCGACAAAAACGCGCGAATACGATTTGCGCTAATGGCGAGTTAATCGACCGCCGAGTCCACGCGGAATATCCACCGTCCGTTTCTCGTCGATTCGTTTCTCTCTGTAAGTCGGCGTTCGAATTTCGCGCCGACCTTGTTACAGCCGTGTACCGTTGTTTTGTACGAACCGTCCGAACTTTAAACGGCGTAAACGCCCACGACGGTTTTCTCCGGTTCCTCGAGTCCGATACTCTGGTACATGGTCGATAATACTCGGTATCGTCGCGCGACGGCGGACGGTGTGGCCCAACGGTTTTGTGCCCGCGATTCTCTTGGCTGGTTCTTTCACTCTCGGAACCTTGGCCGAAAGTTGAACGTTTCGCGGAGTTTTCGCCGTAATCGTAGCTTCGCGTATTTTTCGTATTCTTTTCAATAACCGACGATGTATTTATATTTATTTTTTCCCGAATTCCTCTGGGAACCCTGGGCGGAGCCGTGGATCTCCGGGGGAACCTTCGGGAAACCACCGGTTCGTACGACAAAGGAAATTGGCGCGAATCGTTGGCGACGTATAAACAAAGTGACTGTAGATTTTTTTTTTTTAATCAAAACGGGACAAAAAGAATAAATTGCGTCGTCGTTATTACGAACATATTCGATTTCATAATCGTTGGCGAAATTACGCGCTATTTTATTTTTATAAAAATATTAACCAATTTATTACTTTTTATAAAAATTAAAAACGTAATTAATTAATTACGCTTATAAACCGGTAACTTATTATTTATTACGGACGATTTTTGTTCGCTTTAACAACTATATTAGCCGTAGAAAATATTTTGGTGTGTCGGCCCTGATATCGCGGCGATTACGTATTAGATTAATCCGCGTTAGTACGTCGCAATAGTTATTTTGATATTTTATTATTGTCTCGTTATCTATCCCGGCACGCCGACCAGAGCCCTGACGCCGTTCACGGTCATTACCACCAATCGATCGTACACGCGCAACGTACGCGCGCGTAAAAATTATATCATAACGATAATTCGTCGAGGAAAATTGGTTTTTTTTTTTTGTGTGTCCATTTTTTGGAAACGGACGTTTCGGTGTTCCGAATATGTCCCCCACCCCACCCCCTACGGACGCGAAAACCGGGACGTACGGTGGTCACGCCTTACGTGTGTCAGTACCGTCGTATTACCGACCAAAAATTCCGATACGCAATCCGACGTAAATTTCCGCGACTGTTGCTCGTCGGTTGTCCCGTAATTTCGGTACGTTTCACCGGCGAGGGACGGATGGATGGGCCCGTGAACGAATCGATTAACGTCGTCGTTGACCAACGCCGATACGGTAGCGATTCGCCGCGGTCCTACTGTCGGTTATTACGCGAGAAACGAACGAACACGGGAGAATCGAAATAAAAAAAAAAAAACGACGTTTCGATTAGCGAAAACGTACGCGCGTTAAACGACCCCACGTAAACCGAGACGACGTTTGCGTCGCGACGGAAATTGTGTACGGGCGATAACGGAGACGATTATCGTATTCGCGGTAAACGAGGAAATACGACACGGCCGCGGAATCTCGGACGCGCGGCGTGCGGCGATTACGGACCGATAAATAATACTACGTCGTCGTATTCCGCACGTTCGTGTGACGACGACTGGCGGTTACGCAAACCGGTCGAACGCGCGAAACGAGTTGCCGTTATTTTTTTTTTTTTTTAATACGTTTAGCCCGTAACGTCGCGTCCGTCGAAATAATACACCGTACACGTGTGCGCGCGCTCTATGGCCTTTGGCCGCGACGGTAGATAACGCCGTTTAGGACGCCGCGTAATAACGACGACGACGATCGATCAATCCTAAAATGGTGGGCGCGCGTCGGTCCCGATCGGCGAGATCGAACGTTCGTCGCGCCTACGTATTAATTACGCGGATATGAAACGATACCCGACCCTGGTCGCGAAATCCGCGGAAACTATTACGACGCCGTTTCCATCACCACCACCACCACCCCGGATGGGCCGGATAGTATTCCCTAGTCGATATTTTTACGCGCGTGTGGGACATCTCCGACAATAATTTCCCGCGGGAGTATTTTTCGATTACTATTACGCTATATAATAGAGATATTGCCATCAATATCGAAGCCGTCAGAAACCCCACACCACCATCGCCACCGCTGATATATACGCGCGCGCGTGTGTACGAGAAAAGTTTTACTCCTTATTCGTATTTATTGAAAACGCTTTCGATCCAAGTCGATCGAATTTATCTCGTACATGTACACGACACGATGTGGTTGTCGGAACGTCGCGCTGATAAACGGCCCCGTGCCGAGTATAGGAAAACGCGTGTGGTGTAAGCCGGCAGATCGGCGGCGAACAGCGTTGGCGTGATGTCGTCTGTACTTGGCAAAACGTGTGACGGGAAAACGATTAACGCGATAAATTCGTTCGGCGCGCTCGTCGACTACCATTATTATTGACGCGCGATTTTAGGATGCGAGACGTATTGAAAACGGACGGGTACACCAGGAAAATGGTTTCTATGCCCGTACACGTGCCGGTGTAGTGAGTAAAACGCGGGAATTGACGGGCAATACGCGGACGATGGTAACGTAACCGCGAAAGTGTTCCCGACCGGGACCAATATTACCGTCACGAGTCGGAACAATAATCGATCGGATCGTAATGACCTGCAAATAACGTAATCGCCGTTGGTGCTCGGATACGTGAGAAACGTTTTTCGGGCTGTTCTAGGTCGAATTTTGAACCCGTGATTGTTCTCTATGTTTCCATAAATGTTGGTCGACGAAAATTGGGGGGGGGGGGCACAAATAGACGAGCGCAAACGCGTACTATTCTATACGTACTTATCTAGACGGTAAAAAGAAGTATTTTCGAATTTGCAAAAGTAATCGGCGTAATTATACTGCGACAAGGGATCGCGAACGGGGTCCGTCGAAGGTGTTCTTAACGCAAATTTCGCGACAAAATCCCTAGAGAAATATTACGGGGATTTTTTCCCGGGCACATTTTTTTCGGCGCATAAACTCGCATTGTTCGAAGTATATTTGGTAGATTCTTTTTTTTATCAACGGCGCTCGTAAAACCCTAAACTAATAGGGTACACGTCGCGCGATATGCGGAAAATTCGCGTTATCTCTACGCCGCAGTCCGTTTGGACGGTCCGACGGGGACGGGCCCCAAGGCGCGGACGATTAAACTTCGCGTGATCCATTCGACGCGCCTAACATCGGTAAACATCGTTACCCAAAATAGCCCCCCGAGGATTGGTTCTTACACATTCCCGGAGACGGATCGCCGTCCGAAAAATAAACGATCGAGAAGATTTTTCGAATTTTTTTTTTCAACAATCGTACAATATTCGACGCGATTCGAGCCGAAATGTCGTAAAGCTTTTGTAATTCCGGCGTATTTAACACATTTGTCGACGTTTTCCGCGAGCTATACGCAAAATTATCGATTACCTCGAATTTCGACTAAAATAGGAAGAAGGGACACGCAATGGAGTCGATCAATTATGGTAAAATTGTACGCGCCGTCCTACCATCCTAATGGTATCTATATATTTAACGTACGTCGCCGAATGTAGGCGTCAACTGTTCGTCGGGCCCGATGTAGTTTTGCGAATGGAAACCACGCGCGTCCGAATAGTTGTTGACGTACGTTGACCATAGCTCGGACGACGGTAATAACGCGAATAGTTCGATTCGGGACAATAGTTTCCGCCGGAGCTATACTCGGTTGAACGTATCGAGAGGACTTTTAAATATAACGGTAATTTGAGGTTTTTTTTAAAATCCGTATACGCGTAAATATGTTTCGTATACTCGCGTTATTAGTTTTTTCGAACGAATCGTCCAATAAATAAAATCGACGGTTCTATTAGGTCGTTTTCAAACCGTCGTTATGACGCCACCGGATAATCGTCATATATTTTTACGGTATGCCCTCGTTCGAACGTTAACGTTCTCCGTAGTTAATTATTCGTCGAGGTTTGGTTGGAAATTTCCGAATTTCGTTTTTTATACGACCTAATCGTTACGTTAAACGCGCAATACATAAACGGTACGGCTGTTTGTCCTATTCCCTTCGGCGGTATCGACTAATTGTTATTATCGTGCGTAGTAAACCGACTGCGAAGTTTCGTTTTTTGCGTTATTAAATATCCGGTCCGAGATGTTAATGGGAAATTAATTGACGGGTTCGGTAAACAGCTAAGCCGTTCGCGTTTATCGTTGATTAAACGTTAGACGAAACGGGCAAAAGAAAACGGAAAAAAACACTATAATCGTTTCCAACATGACCCGCGTGTATAATTACCGTTCATTTAACGACCGTGCGTACCGATTGCCGTCGAATATCGACGACTAAATTTAAAAAAAAGCCGTAAAATTATTAAAACGACACGGGCGTATACACGCGCACGTATAATATAAAAAAAAGATTCGTCGACGAATTTATTAACAGCACGGCCGAACGTAATTAGAATCGGCTCCGTAAATAATACAACAGTAAGCGACCCCGAAAAAATATTTCGTCAAATTTCCACGCGGCGAAACGGCAAACCCACGGCCGTGTTGCCGTTGTTTCGTCCCCCGAAAACCTTCGCGGAAATCGAAATCACGGACACGTGTCGGCCGACAGGTGTTCGTCCCTTCGATAGCGCTCGCGGAAATCGTAATTTCGTCACAGACGCGCGCACAACGCGTTGTGGTGTGTGGGAACGAAGGAGTGGTGTTACGGTGATTTTTCGAGTTCGCCGTTTACGTACGGACGGCGTACAGAAAATTGGTCCCCGTGCGTCTTTATATTATTTCGTCGGAACGTCGCGTTTGTATCGAAAATCGTTTCCCGATATAAACGTCGAAATCCGGGCCGTTATTACTTATTACGTCGGGTTTCTTTTGCGTTGTGTACGCGACCGAGGTGGATGAGGGGGGAGAGGGAGAGGACTGGTATTTACGGTATTCGTTTGGTTTTGAACGTGGTTACCCCGCAACCGCCGCGGTTTCTGTATCACACAAGGGCGTCGGTGAAATGTCGCGAAACGAGCGCGCGTACGAATCGTTAGCTCGTATGTAACGACATAACGCGTTATGTCGTTCGTCGGACATTTAGCGCGGACGATACAAACCCAACGAAGTTGACGCGTTGGTTTCGTGAATTCCGTACGACGCGAACGGTAGTAATCCGAGAAAACGGTCGGTGTTTACGTCACGAGACGGTGTACACGCGCGTGCGAACGACCAACGGGAACGGTTAAACGTTTCGCGAACGAATACGGGCGACACGGCGATTCCTCGTACCATGCATATTAGTTACCTTTGTTGGGACTGGAGTAGTCGACGGCGGCGCCGGTGTGAATGCCGCCGAATACGACGGCGACGATCAACGCGACCGCGGCGAACGGCTGTAGCGGCGAGACGGCCATGGACGTTTTTCGAATTGAAACAACGGACGAGATCGACGGCCACGGTGTTTACGCGACGGACTGAACGGCAGGCTGGCGCGACGATCACTTATATGTGCGAACGATGTTTGCGTATGCGCGCGCTCGTGTTTTTATGTACGCGTTTGCCTACGTGCGCGTAATGTACAAACTGTTTCGTTGCGTGTAAACAACTCGCGATCTTTGACGCGCAGTCACCTTCGGTGGGGGGCGTTTCTTTATACGTACGTTCGTCCGACGGTAAACAGACCGCCGCCGGATTGACGTTTTACGGCAATGGTCGTAATTTAAACGGCGACGATAACGACCTTATCCCGTTGTTCGCTGGCGCTGACGCAAGTTGTTGTCCGCGCGATAGTAGTGCCCGCCTATGGGCACCGGACGGCCGAAGACGCGAAACTGGATCGTCTACTAATCCGGGAACAACTATCGTGGAATTCGTCGTCGCGTTTCGGCACTTTTGCCCGCCAACGCTTCCGCCTTGGAAACGCCGTTTGTCCGTACGAACTCGAACAATACGCGAATATGTTCGAATTTCCTTTCGATTTCGCTCGGACGCTCTTTTCACGACGTCAATTTCCACTATCGGTGGTGCACGCTACCAGCACGTTCAACTAGCGTTTTCGTTCCCAAACTAGATCCGATATTTGGTCGCCACCGACGACACCGTTGTCCAGCGAACATATACCGAATACATTTCGCCCGATTTACGTTTATTATTATTATTATTATTATACAAGTACGTCCGTCACTACTTTCGGTCTCGGCTGTATTATTATTATCTACCGGTTTTATTACGAGTCCGCGGCGCGCCGCGCAATTTCGCTAATTCCGGAGGATTCGGAATTTCGAAACGCGAATCGAGACTTTTTTTCGCCAATTACTATAATGGAACCGTCGGTAATTTCCATCGCTTATCGTTCTTTTTTTTATCTTCCTGTTTTTTTCGATTATTTTCACCGACTCGGGTTTATCAGACGACGGTCTATAAACTAATCTTGTTCCTTTAAAATTACGATCGGGTTTCCCTCGGCGGATTTCGTTGGATATAAAGCAAATTTCTCCCCCCCGTTCGAATTCGTCGGCAATTTTTACGCGAGTTTTACCCGTCCGTTCCGAAAATGTCGCTGTCCGTACAACGACGGCGGCGGTTTTTCGTTCGACGTGAACAAATGTGCGCGTTCGCTCTGCGCCGTCGTGTACACGTGTCCCCCCCGGGAAGTTCGCGCGCGGTGCCCGTAAACCGCCGGAAAAATGGCTTTCCCGAATCGTTTATCTCGCGCGTGACGATACGGGCGTGAAACACCACGCGCCCGGGCCGTTTCAACCATTTACTGTTATCATCGTGTCTCGCCACCGGCATCGTTTTTACCACCGAGTACGTTCGTAAGTCGCCTCCTACCGCCCGTAATGTTTTCATATAACCGTCGCCCGTTTCCTCCGTCCTTTCCGGGCCCGCCGGTATGTAAACCGCGCGGATAAACTCGTCGTCGTCGTCGACAACAACGAAATAAGTACGGGCCCGAATTCGTTTCCGAATTTAATCGCTCGTGAAAGGTCACACGTGCGTACGTATAATTTGTATACGGGTGTTTTTTACTACGTGGCGCCGCGTAGTCATTCTCGCCGCACGCACCTTGACGACGTAACGAAAACGCGGCTCGTTTGTCCAATAAAAATGTCCGCCGCCGGCCGAGGTTTCCGCAGGAAAACGCGAAAGTAAATCCGTCGTAACATTGGATAACACTCGTCCCGTTACCCCAATACCGCGCGTATATAACCGTGTACGCTTCGCGCGCCGTACGGTGGTTTCCCGTGTCCAAATAGTTCCTACGACCGTATAAAATCAGCAGTGATCGCGCCTGACCAATTCGCCGTGTTCTCGTGTGGGTTGTTTAAAACGGCCGTATCCCGCTCGTTTTGCCACCTTAATCGTCCGGCCGTACGCGACGTTTCCATTGATCGTTCCGTATATTCGTTCGTTACGAACGATATTTATTTTTTAACACCGTGGCCGCACTTCGTTTCCACGTCGATAGGAATTTCAGTGTAAAACCAACGCAGAAAAGCGTCGGGGGACGTTTCGAGTAATAATAAACGAACATAAAACAAAAAAGCGTCCGCGTTCAATCCGTCGATTTCGTTTCGTAATAAAACGAAGACAAATAAGAGGAAATTACTCCGCGAAACGTCTAATTCGAAATTGCGAAACTCGTTATTAAACCACCCGCGCTTCACCCGACGACGGTGTAGCGTGTATCCGATAGAGCGCCGTAACAGTTGGCGGACGATGACCGGAATATTTCGAAATACGCGAACCGCGTCGTCGAAAGGGAGTACGTAAATCGAAAAATTCGAGTCACACTTGTAGGGCGGGGAGGGGGAGGGAAGCGGCACGACTGTAATCCCGTAAACGTCCGCACTGTTATAATCTCCCAAAATATTACGTAGTATTCGTTTAGTACCGGAGTACACTCCGGTTTTTCACCACCCTATAGGCCGTTGGTATTTTTCGTTAAAACACCCGTCGCGTTTATTTTCGACAACTCGCGACGAAACAAAATGTTTACGCTACGAAATAACGGGCGAAACCGTTTCCCGACGTATATATATATATAACGATCTTTACTTTCCCCGACAACCGTTAACCGGTCGAACACGACGGCTATACGGTTTTTTTATTTCTCGTTCGATCGACCGCACGGCATACGAAAAAGCTCCCCGAGCACTCGCCAACGCGAATTGTCGGCGAATACACTAAAACTAACGCCGTAACACCGACGTGTACATTTCGTTTTCGCGCGGCGTTTAAACAAAACACGCAATGGGAACCGGTTTAGTCCGCACCCCGGGAAAAAGTCGAATATCATCATCCTCGCCTTATTCCCATCTATTTGGGGTCGGCCACCTAAACCTCCATTTGCCCCGATCTGCCACATCCTCGACGCACACACCAGCAATCCTCATATCCTCCTCAATCGTGTTTAGCCACTTCTTCTTTGGTCTTCCTCTTCCTCGTTCCACACTCAATTTCATAACTGTTCTTACTGCTTCGACTTAAAAACTCGAATATAGTATTGACTATTAAGGTAAAAATGTTACGTAAATAGTTAGCGGGGTCTGTTAAAATCCGTACGTTATTATTACCGATAATTCACCACGACGTGTAGTAGTATGGTAGAACAAAAAAATGAATGATCAAAAATACGAAAAAAAAACAAATAATAGTGAAGAGAAATACCGGATTCGAACCCGGCTCTCCCGCCTTAGAGACCAACATGTTACCTGACTACACCACGAAGCCCACATGTTGACTATAGTATTCTTATGTTATATAGGGTACATAGTAGATATAATTATAAAAAGATGTAAATACGTAAACAAAATTATTATTAACCGATTCGACCAGAAATTTTGACAATATTTGTAATACTGAGGACCTTGATGACATTTGCGCTCAGTCTGCATTTAAGATGTAGTTTGCTCGAGTTGTTGCATTGAATAATAACGTGTTCCAAAACCGATTACGAGTCACTGTTTGGTATTAATATTGCGATTATTTGTACCCAACTACACTTATTCAGTTAAAATGATATTTTTTTTATTTCTTTTATAAAACTATGTACAGGAATACATTGTAGCTTGACAATTAAACTAATATTCCTCTAGGCTATATACGATGTATGAATTTAAGAAGACATTTTCCCGTAAAATATGGTTTATACATATCATACAATTTTAATGAATAACATCTAAGATTGTTTCTTAAAGCGATGGAAAAGGGTATTTTAATTATTATATTAAATAAAGTAAATTATGCTCCGGTAATTTTATTTAGCAAATTTAATTATTTATTTTACTCGGTTTTTAATTTTACGATCGATAAAAATACAATTTCAACAATAATATATATTACGTAACATGAATTTTGTTTGAATTTTTTTAGTAATCAATTGAGTTAAGTTTTTTCGTTTCCTCTGACATTTTGTTTAGGCATTTAAAACATCTGCTTCGACTAGCCTTCTCTAATATATGTTTCAAATCTAAAATGTGGTTTGGATGTAATACTTCTTTTATAGTAAATCTTTCTACTAATTTGATCTGCCAAATCAATAGATGATTGCCCAGTATTATAGCCTAGAACTACATTTTTTTTTTTTATATAGTATCGACAATACCCTCACTGGCCCGGAATGCCTGAAGGCAGTACTTTGGACCAGTGAGTCACCATCGTTTATTGAAAAATACAAAAATGTTTACAAATTTGGATTTTACAATCCAATCATCCTTAATAAGAAGGGCAACGCGAGCTATCCCCACATTGTTTTATCTTGCCCCCTCGTACATCAAATCTAATTAACAATAGTTCTTAAAAACTAACACTTCTTAAAAACTATAACGTGAATGGTGTGCCATAACAGGACAATCCTCTGCCACAGGCAGCCATTTACATCTTCCATTACAGCTTGGAACTAGTTGGTTTTGTTTTTACTAAGTTGCGATATGGTATTTGAATTATTCTACTATTATGTTAAGTACTGAGCATTAACAAATCACTCTTGCTCTTACATTTCACAAGTACGTCAGAATTTTTTCTTATTGAACACGATTCTTCTTTTTTTAGATTTTTTGGATAACTTCTTTTGGATTTTGTTTGTAATTTGACATTAAGGTTCCAACTAAATTCATTTTTTGTTCTCCTAATAAATCTACTAAATGAATACTAGTTCACCAATTATCAAAGTACATGATGCGTTCAAAATTTAAATATTCTGCAGCTAAATCGACAACTTTTGACGATACACTTATATTTTGATAAAATTCTTTACCAGCATATACTTTAATTACTTAAGTATATCACAATGGAACGCATAATTTAAAAATTTTAACTCCATATTTTGTGATTTGTTTTTAATGTACTGTTTAACAAGTATAATAGACTCATCTATATATAATGATTCTTCTACAATGTAAGACATTATAATTTTCAATTAGATCTTCAACCAATGTGCCCAATTTATACAGCCTATTCAATTCGTCAGTATACGGTTATGGTTCGCATCGTTTCAGTCGTTAAATATATAGATAACAGGGACAACCACGTTAATTGGGTTTGTCACATTCAAAATAATTAGTACTTGTGTAGTCATCGTATGCGCACCAACATTTTTTTAAATAGGTGACGACTAGGCCAACAATCTTTGAGATATATTTGGTTCTATATATATATTTTAAATACAGTTAAACAGTAGAAATAATCTAACTTTCTTTACCCTCTTACTAACTAGCTTATGAATCATCAAACGCGCCAACAGATAGCTTGATCATTGTCCATAAAATTAATCATTTGCATAAGAACTTCAAAGCGAGTCTACTCATTAGTTGTCCAACTTTTGTATGAAATTCTGTAGATGTGCTCCAAGAATGGTCGTAACTTGGTATCTGAACAAGGCCCATCGATTGAAAAGCACCTAAAAAAGGTTTAATTTCATTTAATGCTCCAAGTTTAGAGTGTGGTGGCATATTATTAAATGAAGCAATTTTTTGAGATGCAAACTTATTATTAGTCTCTGTAACCATTTTTAATAAAATATTATTATCGACTAAAAATGGAAAAAAATCAAAAGGACTGCCATCTGCCAATGCGTCAATTATATTAAACCGACTTCAATTTTTTTTTATGGATTATAATGATCATAATTTATTAGACCAGCAATGTTGTATTGTTCGAAGTGTTGGGCAGTAAACAAGAATATAGAGCGGAGAATGAGCAAAAAGCCGAGATGAGAATGCTTACATGGATGAGTGGGGTGACAAGAGACGATAGAATAAGAAATGAATATATATAATAGGAAGCATAGGAGTAGCGTCAATTATGGATAAAATAAGGAAGAATAGACTTAGATGGTCATGATATGAGGAGAAAAGTTAGGAAGTGGTAAGAACAATTATGGAATTGAGTGTGGAAGGATGAAGAGGAAGGGAACGACCAACGAAGAAGTGGTTGAATACCATTGTGGAAGATATGAGGAATGCTGGTGTGTGTATGCGGAGGATGTGGAAGATCCGGCCAAATGGAGGTTTAGGACGAAGGTGGCCGACCACAAATAGATGGGATAAAAGAGAGGGAGATGATGATAATGGAGATAGTAATTTATTGTACCGTCGTCAAACCTCCGCGTCGTATTCAATATTTGTTGAGTTTGGGCTGTTTTTCCTCCTCAAAGGGCGCTTTATAGTTCTTGATTCTACACAATAAAATAGTTCCCATCACCGAATAAAACACCAACTGTAAATCATTTTAATAGAAATTCACATTATCGTATAATATATACGGTTAAACGAAAATATATTAAACTTACGTCGGCCATGAATAGAATACGAAGATTTTTCAACATTAATTTCTTCCTCAACGCTTGAAACTATAGTTACACAATTACTTTGTTAAATAAAAGTTTAACGGGACTTTTTGGTAATAACGTACTATAATTTATTTACCTGTATTTCATCATAATTGGATTCATCGTCTGTATCATCGAAATCACTAATCGGTTCCAAATCAGAATCAAAAATCGTTTGTTCAATATCGTCCACACAAATTTTAGAATTATTCTATTCCGATACGCGAATATAAAAGTAATAACGAAACGGGAATCATTACCGACAAAAATTTACAATACCGTCAATAATACGGTTAACAATTGTAAGTTTAATAACTGATAAAAACCACGTTATTAACAGGCATGTTCGTAATAAAAACCGGTTAGTTTGTCAAACTGATAACAGATAACAACTATATTATTATCATACGTGTGCAGGTTTTTACCTTTTACGTACGTGAAAAAACGTAAAAAAATAACGTTTATCGATACACAAAACGTATACGTTTTAATAAACGAGAATTACTATTAAACGGCGTTAGCAATAATCGCGAAAATAATTCGAGGTTCGTGTTATTCGTATCGAAACGAAATACGCAAAATTAAGCTAACGAAATTAATGTCGGAAAACGACGAACGAAAACCGATTTTGGGTATCATTAACGAAAAGCACCGTTCGAAAAATTCACTGAGAACCAAATTTGGATATCGTGGCGACAAATTCGGTATTCTGGGTAAACTTATTGACATTGCTATGAGAACCATAGCTGGGTCTCGTGTCAACATTGGAAAAAATAACGTAAAAACCCCCACGGCGTCAGTTTGCTGTTTACGCTATTGTGCCGTAATGTTTGGGTGGGTGATTTAACGTTACGTACTATAGAATTCTGTCTATAGTTTTTCGTGTACAGTAATGTAGGCATTTCGGGAAAAAACCGATAGCTTTTAGTTTTTTTTCGTGTGTAATTAACGTAACCCGATAGTTAATATAAACATAATACGGTCGACGTAACATTATCCTAACGAAAGGTAATTGTTCACGTCGGAAATTATCCTTTACATTACCCGTAAGATATATATATTTATAATATTCCCATTTAAAGATAGACAATGTTAACGACAAAATTGTCTAGATCCAATTAGGTTAGTAAAAACGGTAGTTTAAAAAATAAAAATTAGATTTTATAGTTGACACGAATAAATCGTTTTTGATCGATCCTTACATTTTTAATACTTTTAAATAATAAAACGTTATTTTCTTAATAGAAATTGCGAAAAAAGGCAACTGGCGATGGTAAAATAAAACGAAATAATCGAAAACACGATAAAAAATTATGATTATCACCGGGCCCCGCCAGGATTCGAACCCGGTCCTTCCACCTTAGAGGCAAACATGCTACCCCACTTCACCACGAGGCCTATATTTTTGTTATAAAATTCTTACACTATATAAGGTTCTCTTATTCGATAAAACTATCATTTACGTATATTCGTATTTATATTGGATATAGTTATTACTGGATACAACGAGAACTGATTACACCCGGCGTCGTGCGTTGCGACGTCACTCGTGTTTGTATTTTTTTATTCAGTATTTCGAAGCGCTTGTGGTTTTCTGTTTAGCGCGTTCACGAATAAATCGGACAATTTTCGGACGCGTGAACCTGCTACACATACCGTTGTTTACGCCAGAAGCGTGGATTTTGGAAATTAAAATTGTGTAAACGCTTGAATTCGAACGGCGAAATCATCGGAACGGGTATAGCGACAGTACGTGTGTTTTAAACTTTCTATTTTAAGTTGTATTTTCGACGATATTGTTCCCCGAAAACCCCGGTACTATTATAAAGCCTATTGATGGTTCTGTAGATTTACGCGTTCACAAATTTTCGGTATTAAATCGTACGACGACATATA
>JAIPRN010002458.1:8061-30438 GCA_025469175.1 Geopemphigus sp. TES_GeoC_2020 | reverse complement strand
TAAGTAATTATGAAACGTCGATCAGTAGGTAACAAAAAAAAATTAAAGAAACATACGGGACAAATACGTCGTGATTTAATACTTAGAATATTGATTTGGGTTGATATTAAATATTTGGAAATAAAAAATCCGTAATTAAGACGAAAATTCTTGCACTTATAAATCCCTTTGATTTAATGGGTTTTTCGGGTCACTTACGATTGGTTTTCGAATTCATTAACCTTTCGAATTAAAATTAATAACATACGATCTTAAATTTGATTTAAGTTGCGGGCTTTCTATAATATTCATGGAATCCGTGTTTTGTTATCAATATGTCTCGCCTTCGATAATGTTTAGTATTTTTGACGTTTTAAAAATATTTCGTTTTCACTAGATGTCTAATGTTGTAATCAACACTTATAAAAGATTATTAATTTTATTTCTTCTCCCGTCGTAAGCACCCATTCCCATGGTTGTGTATAATTTATTTTAAGCTATTGGAAATATTCTAGGTGAAAACAAAATATGAATAAAATTTGACCTTACTGATAAGAGAAAATCAAATTTGTCATCCTTTAATTGATTATAATATCGAATAAAATATAATATTCAAAATGTTATCATAATAACGTTTTATGCATAAACTTTAACTAAGACGTCATTCAAGACATAGCCTTCATTTTTACAAAATGATAATTATTCAGAAGTTGAAATACTATAAATCGTATTATCTTTGTCACTTAACGTAAACCAACAAAATAAAATTTTAAAAAGGATAGATTATCGCTTTCTTAAGATTGTAATAACTCAAAAAAACAACAAAATAAAATAAAAAGAATTAAGAGAACAAAAAGATCAGTGTAAGAGTGAGGAGGAAAATATGGGGAGAGGTACGTGGTTATAGGTGAGCAGGGGAAAGTTTTATTGAGTTACTACAGTTATTTATCTCAAGGTCGTAAATACGACCTATTTAAGAACGCAATCGAGAAGTGTCGTACAAACGAATATGATTAAAATATTGGAATGCAATTAAGAGTGAGGGTAAAAACGAACAGAATGGTGTTCACTTACTCAGCTGACCGTGTTCAACCTCGCGATATCACGTAGAGATGTGAGGAAAAGGTTGGGTCGGTGCCTTCCTTCCACAAATCCACCGACAAATATTGAAATAAAAACGCAAGTGCTTTGATAGCGAATAACTGGACTCGTCCTCCGGAACACCGACTTATAAAATATTGCTGATTGCTCGTAGCTGGAGCGCTGTCAGATGCCGTGAACTTGCGCGTACGATAATCTCCTCTACCCTGCTCGACGAGAGACTCCTCCACCAGGGAGACTCCTCTCTAACGCACGAGTAGACGGGAGACTCGTCACTGGCCTGACTGCCTGGCCGCCAGTCCGTGCCGACGCTTTGTCCGGCAGCCCGTGCCGACTGCTCGTCCTGGCCCGACTTGACTGCTGGGGCGAGAGGCGTTATGATCAGGTTATATAAGCTTCGAGGGATCGCGTCTCCATAGAAATCGGCACATCTGGTGTTGTTGATTGTAGTGGTTGTATCTTTGAGTTTCTTTGTTTGGTTGATTTTAGATACGCTTTTTAGTATCGGCGTGTAAAATTGTTCCGCGCAATGCGCGTTTTACCATTATTCGGTCAGTAACCCTTTCGGTCGTGGTCGTTTATGTATGTTTATACTTATTACTTCCAAATGCGCTCTTTGAGCATTTTGTCTAATTTTATATGATTTGAAAAGATACTCGATTATGTCTGTTCGTACCGCTGGCGGTCGGGCGATTTATCGTTATAGATCGTTAGATTTATCTAGTCAGTTAATAACCCTTACGGTGGGTACCCATCATGTGTGCTATGTGTATGACTTCTCCGGTTTCTTTGCATTCGTCGCTCTTTTTAAATTAATGTGTTTATGAGAGTGTCCGATTTTGTCCCTTTTTTTATTGTGCTGCAAGTGGTCAGTCGATTTACTGTTAGCTAGTCACTAACCCTTACGGTCGTCATTCTTCGTGTATATTATATTTATTATTTTCAAATGCGTTTTCTGTTTAATTCTTTTAATATAATCTTTATTTCGTGAAGTCGAGGGGCAGTTCGTTTTATTAATAAATCTTACAATATTTTTGTACAGAATATTTTTCTTTATATAAACTAAACTAAATTATGATATGCACACATATCATTACAAGATGTAATTTAGTATTATTATGTTTACTATTCGCAATGATTATAATAAACTTAAAAATATTATTTGTTACAAATATTTATATATATATACACCCACAATTTATTCAGTAAAATTGAATATCTTAATATCTAGATAAACCAATTTATAAAATGCGTTACTATCTTTGTAAGATAAAAATTAGGTTTTAAATAAATATATTGTATATTACAATAAATTAGCGAATAAAATGTTGGTGGTGCTGGTATTCAAGGATATTTGAAGTAAGACGCGATCTATCATTAATTCAGTTGAATGCAAGAATTGGTTCGATATTCCATATTTATTATTATTATTACCATTTATTGTCTGACAGAAAATAAGTTATTTATCTATAGTTATTTATTATATATTTTATTCAAATGTCAAACTTTTAAGGTGATATTGTGAAACCGGAATCAGGAAATTGTGTAGAATCTCAGATAAATTACGGGTTTACCATTATCGTAATAAGATACAACTATATATACCCTATATTCCAACGATTAAACTATATTTGATAATTACAAGTGAATTGAATAATGTTAGTGCTATAAATTTAGAATAGCTTTTGAAAATTAACAATTGTAGTAATGAATAAATCATACAATAAATTATAACTAATTATAATATCAGATGGTAATTTCGTAAATTGACATTTTTTTCGCATATTTTTCACTGAAAATAATGCTCATAGCTTTGGACGTAGTTCTATAAAATAAAGAAAATTATTACGTTTTTATTATTTAATAATTCAATTAATGTCATATTTATTACCAAATCTGCATTATAATCAGGTTCTTGGTTATCATTTTCAGAAATACCTAACATACAATTACAAAAGTATTAAAAGCATTAGAAGACAATATAATAATATTATACGACTAATATATGTATGTAGTATGTAGTAGACACTAATGAATTTATTTATTATGTTAATTAAGAAGTGGGTTAATTAGAAAACAGTGGTATCAATGTAAAGCGGATAGTTTATGCATTATTTTCAAAGAGACCTTTTATTAGCAAAAATATGATTTGCTATAATTTTACTCTGTATTTGGCGTATTACTTAAAAATTAACGGGAATTTAGTTTTTATTAATTAAACGTCGTCGAAAATAATGCTTTAATTTTTAATTCAAACATTCAATTATGGGCCAGAAGAAAATCGAAATTTAAAGAAATTACATTTTTAAATATAGTGCATTTTATCGCCATGCTAAAATAATAATCTTTCTATCGATAGTTTTATATCTGATAATATAAATAACTAACAAATAACAAACAATTATGGTAACAACTATGGTAATTTCATGTCGAATTAAATATGAAATGTAATTTGAAAAAAATTTTACGATCGGACATGTTAACCAAATATCATTTGACGAATTTTAAATACGTTAAAATAAAAATATGTAAATCGAAACGGGTTTTCTTATACAAAATTTGAACGATAATTTTGAAAAAACAGTAATTTTAATATTAACGTACAATAATTACCTCTTAATATTAGGACATCTAGTAATTCCACTATTTGTTTATTTAAAAGTTTCGTCCATGCGTATAATTCCATTACAAATACTATTCTATCATCTAAATAATTCTTATATTCAATTTCTTCATTATTTTTCCATGACTTGTGAAATACTGCATAATCTGCACATTTAAAGATATACGATTATAATAATTCATAAATAATATATTGGTACTTTCATAAATTGTATTGATAACTTCGCTATCGAGTATTTGTGTAATACAATAATACGTGAATAATTAATTCATTTTCATAGTTCACGACAAATTATTTTAAAAATAAAAACATAAAAAGAACACGTTTAAAATTAAAGCAATCGTAATAACGAATTGTCATCAGATAGTTCTCATAATGATTAATATTTAATTCGTGTTTCATTATATTTACATCCAATTATTGAAGGAAAAACTTCTTGATTCCTGATTAATCGACCTGAAAAATTAAATTTTTAAATTTAGATTTAATAAAACGGATTGTTTACTGTAAATTATAAACAGTGCCTATTGTGCAATATGACTTCAATTTTTAATACGTTTATTTAAAAGCATATATTCATATATATAGTCTTTGAATTAACCTACATTGAATAATTTCCAAATTATTTTTCTCTACATTATTTCTATACTTATGATAAAATAAATAGATTTCTGATCATTCAAAGTATAAATGTCTATTTTAACCAAATTCGTGGATCCACCTTCACGATTGATAATGCATAAAATTATTATTTACCTAAATACGGGAATATATGCTTTTATAATTTATGTGATATATGTCTAATAATATGAAATCAAGTTAATTCTTAATTGATTCAGATATATTACAGATGTCGAAAAGAATCTATTTTAAGTATTTATGAATGTGATTATTATATATAATAATAATTTACCGTCTAGAATTGCAGATGATCCAGTTTCTTCATTATCACTGACTGTTTGTGAATTTAACGTATAAAAAACATAAATTATAGTACACATTAAGAATTATAAGAATTACCCTAAAAATTACACTTTCGTTTTATGCTATTTAAAAATGTTGATATCAATCAATTTATAAGACTTCGACATTAATCTAAAAAAAAGTTATAATATTATAATTTTATAATTCTAATTTAAGATTTTCCTTTGCTAACTATTATAACGTATATATATATATATATTATAAATAAACATATTTAAATATGAGTATTAATTTTTAAACACTAATATTCATAGCCAAAGATAACTTGTATATATCAAAAACATATAAAATTACCTTTTTGCTTGTTTTTCATTTCTAATTTAATTTAAAAATTCAGTATAATTAGTAAAGGAATATAATATTTAACAATTTATTAAATAACGTTAAAAAGAATGAAAAACGTTAAATTTCAGCAACAAAATTGTATACTTTTATGACAAATTATTGAAAGGATTATAGTTGTAATTACATCAAGAATATAAAATGAAAAATATTAATTACTCGATGTTTGATTTTCATTTATGATCACTGTAAAATATAATTCATTATCGTTTATCGGCGTAATATTTATAGATCAATGTCTTATACTCAATGATATATTTCTACTTGAATACTCATAAAACTTCTAGTTTTTAATGAACATTATTTATTAATTATTTTCCTTGTTAGACCATATAATAAAATATGTCTTCAAGGTAAAACTGTTATTAACAATATTAACTGAATATCATAAATGTAAAATTATCTTAATTAGTTTATATACACAACTAATATTTTTGAAATTAAACATATAATAATATCGGAAATGTATCAAAAACTTTTTAAATTGTATCTTTGAATAGTTATGTATCATAAAAATAAGTGTACTTTATCATACGTATATTTAAATGTTTTAATTTCGAACATAATGTTTACTTCGTTCAAATTTTGCCGACCACTTGTTTTTGAATTCCTCGAAAAATTGCGTATAACTATATAAATAATTTGATGGCCAATTCAAGAAATTGATTAGATCATTGACGATATCTAAATACATTTAAACCATTTAATGTGTACAACATTTTCATAAGTATTTTAGTATATTAAGTACTATAACTTTATAATTCTTATAAAATGTGTAAAACGTTAATTGTAAAATAAACAAGTTTATTAAAATATCTACTAATATAATGTGTACCTTCAATCTGCATAGTAAAATAAATGTTACGTGACAAACTTTGTACTTGGTTAAACAATGGCAAAATCATTTTCAAAAGTTTAATCTCAGTATTATTAATATTAGCTTCCGTCCTCAAATTTGAAATCTTAATATCGAAAACTAAATTTTAATTATAATAATAACAATATTAATAGTAATAATAATTACATCAACGATAATAATAATAATACAACGAAAAAATATTAAGTGTATATTATTCATAATATGTATAAATAATTATCAAGATATGTAGAATGTTATATTTCGGTAATGTATAAATATTGTAAAATATAATGATCCAAAAGTACATGAAATTTTCACAGAATTTTTAAAATACTTAAATTAGTGATAGAAACGATTTACGACTTGCGTGTTCTAATATATAGTATTTTTATATTTGTAAGTTTTCTTGTGCTATTTATATTATTGTTTTGCAATAAAAAGCAACAACAGTCTTCCTAGTGATTTATACAAATCAATCTTTAAAATTATTGTTTAAATTAATTTTATCTTATATTTGTCTATAATTTCACAAAATTGATTTGTTTATCCTATTTTGGTTTATTTTGATGGATTATTTTTAATATGTAATCTATTACGAGTATCTTACCATTAATATTGTTTAATACGAATAATATGCTTCGATATATGTCTAGTAATGCGTCTTCAATTATATATAATATTATTAAGGCTGAAAATTAAAATGAATAACTTATGATGAAGTGTGTAATGGCAATTTTAAAATTAAAATTGTTTTTTATTAGCTATTTAATAAAGATCTAAACTTATGAAGAGATAATTAATTGGATTATATAACTATATACACAATATTAATATTTTATAATTACAATAATTAATAGAGTAATAACCAATATAAATTTAAAAATAACGTATATACTAACGTTTAAGGTCTTTGTGTGCTTCATTAAAAAAATTAAAATCATCTGAAATATTCAAATACGTATATCAAAAATATTGTTTACTCAAAACTTTAAATACAATTAGCAGCTTAAACTATTTTGAATTTCCGATTTCTTCACGTCAGTTAAATAAAAAGATGTATAATTCAAATCTCGTATTTTATGTTTAATTTTTTTTTTAATAAAATTGTTTGTATATTTTAAGAAATATAGTGTACCTAATATATAATTATATAAATATATATTAATAAAAATACTAAAAGTTACATATAGTTAAGAAAATGACAAATGTAATAATTATCTTAAAAGATATATTGTTGAATAAAAATGTTTTTATTTATGTATTCATTATTTTTATAATAATATAATACAAACCATTTGTCATCAGAAGTACTACAGCATCATAATTAACAGCCAATGAAATGATGTTTTCCGATGCGTATGTAAAATAATCACTAACTAGTACGTCTTCGAAACTCTTCGTTGGTTGTGTAACTATATATATAATTGTATACGAAATAGAGAATATGCATATTATATATATATATATATATTAGTTGACTTACGGGCATTAAGGGTTTTTTTACAAAATGAAAACGTCCATTTTAACGATGATATAACATCCGTGTGCGAATAAAATAGTTCCAAAAATGCTTTGGCTAAAAACAAACAAGTAGATTTAAGTACTTATTTCAAAGCTGGAAATTTGAATTCAAATAGATATAGAGAGCCAACAATTAGTTTTAAATAACTTGATCAAATTTACGCCCATATTATTTTTATTAACAATCATTATCTATTATATGCAAATTTGCAAATATATGTATTAATGTTCTTTTCCAAGTAGCGAATAAAATATTTCAAAGAATATTACTATCCTTAAAAAATAAATAGGTATATTTTAAAATATTTATTTAAAAAAATACTTTAAACGTATTAAAAACTAAATTAACGCAGATATAGACTGTGCATGAATCATTTTCATTTTTAAATAACTATTATCTATTTTATAGTACATAATTTTTTTAATTATCTATTATAATGCGAGTTTGAGAAGCTTTAAAACTGTAAATAAATAAGGTATATTGTTAAAATATTTATAGCGCATCGAATTTTTAAGTATTTTAATTTCTATTGTTAAAGATTGAAGAATTTCTTGGAAAAAGTAGATATAAATTAAAAAACAAGGATTTATCTTAAAAAAACATTTTATTTAATAATATATACATTGACCGAATAAAAGTTAATAACTAAATATAGACAAATACCACCTACCTTTTGGTGTTACTAAATTATTTAGTTTACTTCTATTAAATTTGGTGCCATCGATCGTAGATTGTAAATCATTCGCTATTAAATTTGTTTTTTCAAGATTTGCAGTCCAAACTAATCAAATTTTAAATTACGTTATTAAGTTAACAATAACAATTAACATACAATTGAAATATTATGATTACAAATAATAAATGTTCATTAGATCGGACGACATATATGATTGCGCCACTAGTTTTACATTTTGTTATTTGCTCTTTTGAGTTATAACATTTTTTTGGGCGATTTATTTTTACCTGCCGACTATTAAAGTACTTATTTTATAAAATACATAAATGTATAAAAGCCGCTTTAATTTTTCGTTAATTTATTATACGCTTTAAATTTGAAAAGCAAAATAAAGTATAATAAGTAATATTGTTTCAAGACGTGTATGGTATTTATGAAAAAATTAATTATGTGAATATTTCCATGAACAATTTTATCAGGGTAATGATATTCTAAAACCACATGCACTACAGAAGTTAATGATAATAATAATAGTTTATTACAAAATATAAATGTTAATGATTTATTCAGTTACCTTCTACATTGTTGTAACTGTACCAAACATTGATTGAAAAAGGTTCTGCCAAAAAGTTATACCCTAGAACGTGTCATTTATATCTAGTATTAATTAAATTAGATTTCCAATACAATTATATAGTACATATTGTTTTTACTATATTTAGAAAGTCATAGAAATATTATTAAAAATACTAAAATTGAATGGAACTTTTTAAAAAGCTTCTTAGAGTAGCGTCTGTTTATATTCATTTTTTCGTTACAGAAATACAATGTTGAAAAACTAACAGTTTACAATTGTAAGCAAGATGTACACACTGTGTCTATTCGTCAATGTCATTTCATATATGTTCAATAGGTGTATAAATGTAAATAAAACCGACAAAACGATTCCCAAGTCAAACTCTTTACCATTTAAAAATCACAATAATATCTAGATTTAGGAAGAGTTATATTTATATATTATTTTCCAATGATACCTACAACCATACATTCGGAGCAGCTTTGTATAAACTTCGTCAATATCTTGTGTTAATTTTTTCACATATATATTTGTCGCATCTAATATAAATAAAAAGTTGTTCATTTTATTACTACATCATTCAACTATGGAACATAAAACAACATTAATTTCAACTAATAATGTTAGTATGACAATTGTATTTAAGTGTATGATCGTAAATGTAAAATATTTTTCAAATTGATTACCCGAATTATCAATTATATAATGAAATCCTCTTTGTATATTTCCATACATTGCTAAGTAACACACTAGATTAAATTCATCTAAAGGCACGCAATTCATATTTATTAGAATACATAAATTTATAAATTTTATCAGTCTATTTTTATTTATTATAATTAATTTAATTGTATGTATTAAATTAGATTAATTTTACAATATTAATGATTATTAAATTATTAATACGCGCAGTTAGATAAAAAAATTAACGCGTAAAGTATACTTTTGTTTTTTATTGCAACCAACCGTATTTTCACAACTTTTTAAAATAAACGGCATATTGAATTCAACATATTAATAGTATAAATGAGAATGCTTTTGAAATAGTAAATAACTAAAAAGCAAATAATAAACAATATATACTGTTTTAACACAAATCTTGGTTTTCTTTAAATTTGGGCGATGTAGACAATTAGATACGTAAGTTATAGAAATATCCTATTATGTTTAATATTTTTAACTTATAACTAACATATCCTATAAACGAATCAAATTTATATTTTACCAAATGTATCCGGGTTAAATTCCGTGAAATAATCTAAAATGTATTTAGAAATAACATATAGAAAGAAATAAAAAACTAACGTAATAATTCAAATATTAAAAAGCGTACGTGTTTTAACAAAAAGTAACATAGTTGACCATTGTTTAAATTAATGACTAATTTATATATAGATTTAGGTAAGTGTCTCAAATGATAATCAATAGGTCAGTTTCACGGTAACATGTTTACATTTTTCGACTATTTACAGCGAATAATTTGAATAATTACTGTTACAAATGATTAAAATTATAATGGAAAAAAGTTCACCTGTAACATCGTTGGAACATTCGGCGCCTTGAAACATAAAATATGGAAGTATCAATAAAACAATAGTATTTTCATTGTAAAATTTTATATTACATTATATTATACGTATTCGGCACTAGTTTACGAAATATATATAATTTATTAAATTACACGTATCTAAAAATTTGAAACGTTAACCAAATTCCAACTCTATTGTTTACGAATCAAAATATTAAACATTTACTTTGTAAATTTTAGTAATTATAATTAATATTAAAAAACAGTTTTGATTAAATAATTATTTTCGTCGTGTAACGCGTTTTGATCGATTATTAACCGGGATTAACTCGAGTTATGTAAATGTTATGTAATTGATAATGAAAAAACCAAACTGTACAAAATTTGATTAGTTTAACTTACCTTTATATTTTAAAGTAATTGACAATATTGCAAATATTAATACCGTTTTAAAAGTCATTTTCGAATAAGAAGTCGTAAATTCTTTTAACGACATATTGAAACGATCGTGTTCCTAAATGAAATAATATAACATTCATCAATATCAATCACACGTTGAATGTTTGTTTTACGGAATTTATTGAAAATCTATACAAACTATATTTTGAACGTGTATTAATGTTTATTATTTACCAAATATTATACTCGCCCTTAAATGCCTTTTATAATTTCTAAAGCTAACCCAAGTACAATTAGTAAAGTAAGTCAAATAATATAAGCTTCCTTAATTATTACCGAACTTCAAATATAAAATATTCACTTTTTTATGTGAATACGATAACGTGTAAAGTCGTAGACAACAATAAAGCCTAACGTTGTGTACGTATACCTATGAGTTGAAATTAAATTTTATTAAACCACATTAAACAAAACGAAAGGCAAATAAAATTTGTATTAACTTAATCAGAAAATATGTACGTAGTCTTTACAGAATGAATAATAATTTCAATATATTTGACATTGTCGCCAATTGTTGTCTCGTAAGCCGTTTTCATATCAATGTGCTTTTCCAATATTATAGAACGTCAGAAATTAAATCAAAATATCGGTACGCGTATAACGAGGATGTTATACAATTGTCGTCGAACTGATTTTTCATTTTCTTGGTACAATTTTTAAAACGTTGCGCATACTATTTCTTTAAAAAAAATTTGTTTAATTATGAGACAAATATTGCGAGTTGATAAATTTATCAATTCTCATTTTTTTCTAGATTGAAAATTAATAAAATTTGTAGCCGAAAGCCTGAATATTTAATTTAAGGTTATTTTAATTATTATTTAACGGTATATACCGCAAACATAGATGTAATTGAAATATTAACGATTTCGCATACATTCGGTAACATAGAATATAATAAACAACTTTAATTCGTTGGCTTATGATGAGTCATGTTGCTTTAGTATTACCTCGTTTCATATAACGTGTTACGAAAAAGAAATAACGAAACGCAAAAACAATTTTTTAAGTAATTATTGATTTATGAAACATGTACGTGGTCGTTTTCGGTTGACGAAAATTTTACTTTTTGTTATTACAATATATATGATGGTATTACCAACTGCTAACTTGTCGGTCACTTTCATATAAATTTAGTTATTAAGTAATTATGAAACGTCGATCAGTAGGTAACAAAAAAAAATTAAAGAAACATACGGGACAAATACGTCGTGATTTAATACTTAGAATATTGATTTGGTTGATATTAAATATTTGGAAATAAAAAATCCGTAATTAAGACGAAAATTCTTGCACTTATAAATCCCTTTGATTTAATGGGTTTTTTGGGTCACTTACGAATGTTTTTCGAATTAATTAACCTTTCGAGTTAAAAATAATAATATACGATCTTAAATTCGATTTAAATTCCGGGCTTTCGATAATATTCACGGAATCTGTGTTTCGTTATCGATATGTCCGCCTTCGATGGTGTTTAGTATTTTCGACGTATTAAAAATATTTCGTTTTCACTTGATGTCTAGTATTATTATCAACACTTTGAAAAAATTATTTATCCATATTCATTGAAAGTTACTAATAACTTCATTTTATCTGATTAACATTGTTATACATTTTGTAATCTTCACTATTTTTCGTGCATTTATTAAAAAATGTATTATATAATTTATTATAAATTTATATTGTATATTTAAACATACACACACACAAACATATATAAGGATTAAATCCAAAAAGAATAGTTGAAATATTTGTAGTTAATTAAATTAAACAATTTTAAATATCAACAATCTAAAAATAATGAATCAAATACAATTTTATAATGGAAAATACGTAAATAGATACTTTGTTTTACTTTGATTTTGGTTTGATCTCGGTAATAATTATTTTTCTCATACGTTTGTATAGTTTTTACGGCTCTTATAGGCCTACGCATTATTTAATAAATATATTAATATACGAGTTCTAGTGCCGAATTTATACGGTAAATATTGTGTTGGTACATTATAAAATATACCTGTATACGGAAATGACTGGACGAATATTTCAACAAGTCGAAAACATAATAGAGTCCACAATCTAGGGTAAGATAAGTGTTTTTTTTTTTTTGGAGGGGGTGTAAGACCCCTAGGAATTTCGTAACTCGTTTATTTAAAATTTCTATAATATTTTCAAATTCGTTTTGTTATAATATTACGTTAAAAGAATTACTTAGACATTATAATATATATATATATTCCTTTTAGGTCAATTAGTAATTAACTAACTTATTTAGTTGTGAAATAATACATCTTCGGTTTAATAAAAATATCTTTAGGCTATTATCCTAAGTCTTTGAAATTGTATAAAAAAATCTAATATTGAACCAACAATTGCATAAAATGAATGTCCGCTTAGGTTTTTGCTACAAATAAATTTAAATATTCGCACTTCTGAGGGTTAGATTAATGAACTAATTTATTACAATAGAGAATATTTTCGTTTTTAATTTTATCTAGATAATGTACTATACAAGTTGATTTAGCTAGAAAAATTTAACGATTTAAATTTATTCGTAATCGTGTATATATATAATTACAAATAAATGTTTATATTTTTAATTATTAAATTTTTTAATTATCTCTAGATTTGTTTTGTTAGACAATAATTTGACTACTTAAAATAAATCAAATTTCAATCAGAAAAAAATTAGTTGTACTCATAAACCGATATTACAGGTTTTATGGAAACTAAAATTTTAAAGTTTAATGAAAATTTGACTACTCCTAATAACGTAGAAAAAAGTTATTCGAATTTAAATCGTTAATTAGATTTAAAATATATATATATATATTTTAAATAACTTTTTATGGGAGTATTATTGTCTACATTATGACTTGATAAATAAAAATTTCTTAGTTATATTATTTAATTTCTTTATATTTCAATTTAATTGTTAAAATCAAAACGTACATCGATAAATTTGCAAAAAATGCGAACAAATTTTTTCTATGAAATATTGAATACATGACTCTCTATGCATTTGATCGTGCTGTGCAGATGTCAGAAGAAAAGTTACGAATTTTAAGTGTTTTATTTATTTTACTAGTATTACAAACCTATGAAAAAGAATACATTGTGGATAACATGTAAATAAACTAGGTAAAACACAAGTGTGTTATACAAAAATGTGTTATACAAAAATGTATTCACAGACAAATACAAAACAGAATAATAACTTCACTTTATTGTTAAAATATAAAATTTTTAACGATTCGTTAAAAACTTTTGAAATCATACGTAAAATGAAAGAATTAAAAAAATTGGTAATTGAACAATTTTGCTCACGAATATTAATTTTTTCCATAAAAATTGATATATAAAGATAACATTTCAAAATCTGGTTAATGTCCAAGCATTAGAAATGTACTCGGGTGTTTGTTCGAAGTACAATTTTTTAGTACTTTTTTTAAAAATTGTATCCGATTGTCGCTTTATTTTTAAAATGTCTCGATAATTAAACTTGTTTTAGTTAAATATTCGGCATATATTCCATTTTTTCGTGGTTGACGATCGACGGACCATACAATATAACGTTAATTCGTATATGCATAATATTAAAATATGAAACTAATACAAATTTCGAGCGTTTCGTTTCACAATTATTATAGAAACGACTAATTTTAGGAAATTTGAAAAAATTTGAAATAAAACGTGGGTTTAACAATGTTCCCCGTAACAATGTACTTTACATATAAGAAAAACCATACAATAAAACGATATAGCCAATTTTGTACGGGCAATAGTGATGCGTGTAAAAATCGAAATGCGTTCGTGCCATAAGAAAAACAAGACAGGTACAAAATGAACGAAACAAAACTCTCGTTACGTCCAGTATATTTATAATCTTGTTTAAACGTGAAATAGGTTTAAGATGGTCATGATATATTATTTAAGCGTACATATATCGTTTTTCTTTTAACAAAATTTTTTTAAAAAAAATGCAAATTTCGGTCGTGATTTAAGAAAAAGTATTCCGAATTTACAAGTAAAATTTTTCCTTGTAAAAAACCGTATCTATCCGTCGTTTTGCTTTTGTATTGCGAGGAAAATTAAAATTGTTTAATATCGACGCGTATTTTGTTTATCCGACGCGAACAACATTTAAATTACGAACGTTTAGGAGAGAAACAATTTACGACCGTTAAAAAACGAAAAGTTTAAGTACGAAACGTCTTAAATGTTTTGGCAGCTTTCAGAATAACGGACGATAAACCTTTTATTAGATTATATCAGGCATAGTGTTTACGACGCGATAATTTTAAACTTTTATGAAAAGTCGGACATTTTTCGAATTTTCAATATATATATATATTAAATCGATTTTTTCTGACAATTATTAAAAATAAATAAATAAAACGGTAAAACGTTTTAACGTCGCTTGTAATTTTTGGAAAACGAACGAAATTTGATTATGTTATACCGACATTTTTAATTAGTCGGCGGTGTTTCATATTCGTTACGAATCCGATTGGCCTGAATAGGGCTTTAGAATTTGAAGTTGGCATCAGTGATAAAAATCAGTCGAAGTTACTTCATCGAAAAAGACCACGTACATATTTTTTAATTTCATACTTGTTTAAGGTGTTTTATTTCTTTTTAATTTAACGCTTAATGATTAAGAAAACTAATACTACAGTTTTACGTATTATATTTTAATTAAAAGCTTATGTATAGGTTATTCTCAATAATATATAATATCGCGTTCGTTAAGTAGGTGTGTGAATATCTTCGCTATTTTACATATGTATTTAACGATGGAATATAGGAATATAATAAATGTTTACTCGTATTGACGTAGACAATTGTTATAACGATTTTATTTAACCGTACTAGTTTTGCGTTAGGGTTTTCGTAAATTTTATTTCTCGTCCATTTTTTGGTTTTTATTACTTAACTAATAGTTGTTGTTGAATTTTTTTAAAGAAATCAACCAAAATACAAAAACCATTTAACCGTGAGTATGTCCATCAGTAAATAATAAATATCAATTCGTCCAAAATACAGTCTATTCCTATACTGCACATAAATTTCGAAATCATACGGTCAGTGTTTTATTGAACTAAATATATAATATTTAATTTTTAGTATCGAGCCGTTGAAATAAGTTGTTCGAAAAGCACTCGATTTTTTCTTCAACGATGACTATTAAAATAGCGTTAATAATTACAATATTGTCAATTTTCGGAGAGTTTAAGGGTACGTAAATAATACAAATCGAATTTTTAATCTATTACTTAAAATTTTAACGATTTAATTTATGTCGCCCGTTCACGATTAATATTAAATAAAAACGCTTTATGCGACGTAAATAATTATTTTAATAGAAATATAATTGTTAAGGGTTCGTTGTGCTTTTTAATATTACTAATAATAATTGGCATCGACGAAGAAAATATCAAAAATCCACTTGGAATTTCGTCGCTAATTCACGATGTCAGATATACATAATATAGTTCGTTTTATAAATTTAGCAAGCCAATATGGATTACACGGTATATTGCGTAATTGAATCTGTAGACTCTGCGTTATTATTTTTGTTGGTATCATCGACAACGAGTGTGGGGGGACCACATTAGTATTCAGCCCAACTACTATTAATACTCGGATATTAAACATTTTTTAGGCATTCAAAGTACCGACAACGTTTCACGTGAGTTATTTTTTTAAACGCGCCATCGAACATATCAAAACAATATTGTACTCGAAATGGTCATCGTAAAAGCCCGATAAACCTAAACAAAACACCGAAATATTAAAATTATAAGCGTAATTAAACTTTTCAGTGTATATTCAACATATGAACTCGAACGCAATCGGTAAAGTTTAAACTCGTTAAGTCCGACGAATTGTTTGGTTATTCAATTACTATATTAAACATTAAAACGTGATGTTTCAATAGCGCGTACAAATGTTTATATATTAGCCACAGTAGAGAAAAATAAGGCGTTGTTATTGCGATTTAGTAATTTTTGTTTTTTACAATTCGCTATGTCGAAAACATACACATTTAAGTAATTAACATGTCGAGTAAAATATGGCATACGTTTCCGAAAATTGCAAAAACACGGTAGGTTGTGATTAAAGACGTCGAGTATATGTATCAACGATTTACATTCGCGTATAACGATAATTAAATAATAATTACTATTATAAAAATAATCCAAAATTTAAGGCGTACAATTACGTTAATTGGGATTTACAAAAGCGGACGAACGAAATTTGTTACGCTTAATATTCTAATGAATTGACGAAATAATAAACGCGTGTGTGACTTTAGACGAATTTAATCTGGTGTGTTACGTGTCAATATATGGTAACGTAATCAGAGCACTTAGGTTTCTGCACGATAATCCAGGTAATACATTTCAAAAATATTTTCCAATTACAACCGTACGCTTACGTAAAAATTGTCGCGCTAACGTTGCTACTAGCTAAACAATTAACTTTGTTTCGTGTCCCACGGTTGAACGATATAATAATAAAACGATAAACTTTGTGTTTCATGTTAGGCCAACCAAAGGAGTATGTACGGAAATTGTCACAAGATATTTACTCCGTCTACACTAAGGTGCTCCGCTTAAATGGCTGTAGGTATCGTTGGGAAATAATATGTAAATGTATATCGTTCTAAATGATTAGGCTGTTATGGTTTTAAATAGGACGACAATTTTAATTGTTATCCCAGAGGTACGCGATGGTGTTTGTTTCGTATAATTAAAACGTTACACCTATTGAATACGAGGTGTGTTCGATAAATATCCAGATTACAACAATTCAGAAAGAACGTTAAACGTTACCGGAGATATTATTACACCAAAATTAACTTAAGGTAATTTCCAATATTTTAGTATAAAATTGAAGTCATTATCTCAAAACCAGTCATTGACAGTACGCGTTCGAATTTATAGCTTCGAGTTGTTCCGTCGCATTACGAATAGTTTCATTAACGTCCTCAAATCTCTGTCTTTTTAGAATAGTTTTTAGTCTCGGAAACGAAAAGAATTCGCAGGGAGCCGAATTGAGTGAATATGATGTGGATGTGGTACCACTGGTGTAATTTTAGATGCCGAAAATTTGCGTACGGGTAGGGCCGAACGTGTTGGCGGCGCATTGTCACGATGCAAAATCCGTGACTTCGATTTCCACGCGTCTAGTCTTTTACGGCGTATCAAATTGTCGGTTAAGATTAAATGACGAGCATCGATATGCCAACATCGATATCTACTTCTCTGAGACAGTCAATCGTTTCTTACTTTTTCTCGAACAAGTGCGACTGTATCGTCTGTTCGTGATATCAAAGGTTTCCCAGGATGTTGGTCGTCTTCAATATAAAGATTCGAACGTTTTCGCAACGTCGGTACCGGTCAAAAGTTACCCAACGACTTAAAGCGTTACCTTTAAAAGCTAATCTTATCAAGTAAAAGTCTCCATATTATATTTACCGATTTTCGAGCAAAATTTGATACACGAGTCGTTTCAGAATATTGTCCCTTCGTAAAATCACGGTTTTATACAAAACGCTCAATTTCGAACGCGTACTGTCAATGGCTAGTTTAAGATAACGACTTCAATTTTATACTAAAATACCGAAAATTATCTTTAATTTATTTCAGTGTAATAATATCTCCAATAACGTTTAACGTTTTTTCGAAATAATTTTAATCCGGGTAATACACCCCTCGTATATACGAAGTGACTTTGACCAACAGGCTCAACGTGTAACATCGCGTTGACCATTTTGACTGTTCGATTTCGAATATTGTATTTATGTGGTAAAATGTAGTTTTATGGGTACTGTTTCTATAACGTTACAAATGTAAAATATAAACGCTACACGTAACGTCATTATTGTATTAATTTGTATCGACGCTGTAATTAAATCGATACTCGAACGGACGATATTTTTTAGGGTTTAAATATTTGACACTACCTTCGTCACCGGCTATTTGGTACGATTACAACAATATAAAAAGTAAGAAATCGAACGAGCCAAATTGCTCGTATTTTATTTTACGATATAAGATATTATTATCGTCGGTATTTTCTGTAGTTCGTGCGGGTTCATTCAGTCACCCCTACTAAACGTTTTCAAACGAATATTTACATAATCCGTTTTTATTTTTCACAAATATCGACCTTATACGATATTCTTTTCGCGGTTTTTATTATTTAATTAATATTTTAACGACAAATAAATATGCAGTTACGCTAATTCCCATTTACAAATGGAATCGCTTGTTTAGATTGGTCTAAAGACCTTCAAAATACAAACTTGATAGAACTGGTGCAGAATGATGCGGTATCCGTTATGAATGGCAGCAAGTTCTATTTCAACGAATACAATGGACTCCAAACACCGAAAGGTAGATCGCAATTGTCCAGTATTTAGTAATTGGTTATTATTAAATCTGTGTGTGCGTGTATATATGTTATACGCTGAGATAAATATTTTCAACATAATCTTTATTAAAACATTATCTTTGATAATAATTTTTTCTAACAAAATTCTTTTACGTCGAAAGATCGAAAATAAAATATTGAAAAGTTTCACGCGCCACAATTGTTTCGATTATTTTAAATGATTTATTTTTGAATTTTAGGTAAAATATGCGTTCTAACAGTTAATGAACGTTAATACTAATCGCGAGTGTTATAAATGTCCGAGTGTTATTTAAAAAAAGTTGAGCGCGGTCTATATATATATATATATAAAGATCCACTTTCACTTTTGTTTCAAGCCCTAAAGTAAATTTACCTATTTGTTTTTTTTCTTTTAGCGAAAACGTTTTTCAATAAACTTTATTCCGATTCGGATAATTCGAACATGATAAAAACGACGTTTTTATTTTGTAAAAAAACTATGAATACTCGTAAGTGAACATACATATTTTTAAAGCTATCTATCCAAAAGTAAACGTTTAAACGTACGCCCCTTGTTGTAATCGGTTCGATCGATTTTCACCGAGTTTAGTACGTAGGGGTATACGGGTACAACGAATGTTTTTGCAGTCCGTATCTATTTTGCTCCGTGTTGACAGCGCGTGTACTTTATAACGGAATTTACCGGTGTATTGTGTTTCTATTCCGAATTATTTATTACTAAAATACCGAAATAACCGATTTAAGATAATGCCAAACATCAATCCACCAACGACTTTGTGACGATACCAGACTTTCAGTGAAAAATGTGATGAGCAATATCGTCGAAGCTACCCTTTTTAAATGGAAAACTTAAAGAGACGTACCGTGACTACGCGTCCTAATAGCTCCGACAAATGTACCCTTCCAATTCAAACGTTCGCGGTTACCGACGTGATTCCCATTTACATTGACTATCAACAAAGTACAGAGACGAATCCTTTTGGTTTATTCGCGTACGCGCCAAACGGGAAAACGAAACACATTGTGCATCCAAAAGCGCTTCCATAAACAAAATTAAAACGCGAACACTTTTCTCTCCGTGTAGTATTGCAACGCACGCGGAGTTCAGCTAGTGCGATATAAACTAAATTTTGCGTACTATTATGTTTTTTGTATTTATGGAAATGATTTTGTTCTTTATAAATATAGTCTTAAAATCCACGAATTCTTATGAAGAGAGCCTAATAAAGGAATTTGAGAGTTACAACACAGAATTCATAATTCCATATTCGATCACTTATGGATATGTTATATCTTTGATGACCAAAGGTTTGTGTGAAATTCTATATGTTTTTATGAACATAGTGTCGAATTAATTATATAATTAAAAGAGTGAAAATTAATTTTAATCGATTTCCTCAACCTTATGTAATTTACAATCGTTTCAATTGTAAATATTTACGTAATCGCCGAAGGGTTAAACGTTGTTAAAATTACTGACAATTTTCGTTAAACAATTCGAACACGTTATCGTAAGTAAATGTTCGAATTATTGCGCTTATTTTCAAACTCTTCCGTGAATTTTCGTCGAGTGATGGGGATATCGGGAAAAATAAATATAATTTAATACTCTTATGCCTAATATGCACGTTTAAATATTTTAGATGAACTTCAATATTATTATGAGAGTGAATATGAATCACGTTCGTATATTATATTTCTTTTAAATTTACGATAATTATTATTACAGTTATAAAATATTATTAACTTGTATAAAGTCCGGGTGAACGTATTTTCAATAGAATTTACCACTTTTCATAACATTTACAATGTTCCAATCGACATAACACAGTCGATTATAAACGATTAACACGTTAACAATTAATTTTGTTTTCTAATTTCAGTACTAATTTTATCGAGTGTAATTGACGACGTTTTACAAGATGTGTTTAAGAGCATAGTGTTTATGCTAAAAAAAGTTAATAGTAAGAATTGTTTTATATATGACACGTTGAAATCTGTTTATCCGAATTGGAATCGATAGGTTTTACGGATTCATTTTCGGGAATCGTAGACAAATAAATGGTGCCGTTATTTTGCGCAATACTTATGTATCATTAAATAGTCTTACTAAAAATAGTTTAACGTTACGACAATGTATGTTGTATAAAAACTCTTACGGATAAACAAGTATTACGTATTATAGAATGTAAATCGGTAAATTAATTTTCATCTCCAATATTTTGTAAACATACAACGTGTTTGGCGTTCGGGTATATTATTATTTCGCGGTACTCGTGCGTTAGGCATATTTTAACTAATCCATAGCATAATGATATACTTAGCCTAACCTTGACGTTTATTTATGGCAGTTGTAGATAATACGAATAATATACTTCGAGTTTTGCGCACAATTTTTACGTTATTATAATAAAAATTATATTAATATTATTAATTGGAAAATAGTTTCCAATATTAAGATTTCAGAATTGAAGGGTGTTTCCGTTTCCAGTCACGCTGTCGAAATTGATCTATTGAAAATTTTCATAACACTGATGTACAAAGCGATAAATTTTTGTGAACGCTTATATTTTATTATGCAGTTAAATAGTATGTATTGTTTTAACAACGATTTCAACGAACTTTGTCGACGATCATAATATATTAAATGTCTTACGTGTGAACAAAATGTAAATACGAAAATACGAGAATACAAAATTAATACGACAATTACGTACACTTTATACGTATTTGATTCTAACGACTCAAATTTTATTAGACGCCATGGAGGTAATTCTGAAAATCAAAGAGGATGTGTATTCATCAGAAGACCTATACAGTTACTATATGTTTATGGAACATTTTAAACAAATATGGTCGACGAAATTTAAAATAAGTAATTATAAAAATCAGAATAAACATATTCGAGTGTGAACGTCATATGATTTATATCCGACGATTTTAATATAAATTATTTGACGAAAAGTTTTCGAACGTTTTCAATATACTTTCAACGCTTCGTATTTTATCAAATTTTTCGTTGTATAACAATATAACCAAATCTTATAATTGGGACGAAATTCTGCCGTTAAGATTAATATAGGTTATAAACGTTATAAATAATCAAGTCGAAATACAACATACAGTATAAAAAGTTGTCTTACAAATAAAAAACTAATTAACGACAACGAATTATAATTAACAGTGACTAGAAATGAACAACAAAATCCAAGTAATTAATACTTTTAATTTGATATTCCTTATATTAATATCACCGTACGTTTTTCAATAATTAGGTAAAACAGTTTACATTTCCGTTCTTAA
>JAIPRN010002457.1:0-30457 GCA_025469175.1 Geopemphigus sp. TES_GeoC_2020 | reverse complement strand
ATATAAATAATATAAAATATAAGTGAGTCATTTAATATCATAGATGACTATAAAGTTTGGTTGTTTTTAAAAATGAAATTAGATTAATACAAATTTGGTGATCTAGTCCCAGTACCTGGTAAACTTGTTCAGGAATATAGTGTTCGCTACATTTCTCTCCATACTTGCAGAATTCAGTTATAATATGTTATTATAAATTATAGTTATTATATTACTACACATATTTCGCATAATGAATGTTTTCTCTTGGACATCAAAAAGCTGTGTGTAAAAAATATGTGCCCTATTTGCAAACGATTGATTACATATTTTCCTCTCCTACACATACCGGAGTTTCTCCATATCTGGATGTTGTTTTTTAACATGTTTAGCTTGATATTAAGCTGTTTCCACTGTTAACGCCACTTGTGCGTTATAATATTGCGTATGTATTTCTTTAAAACTGTGAATGTGATTATGTCAAGTAGTGGTGTTTCGAATGAAGTGGCAGATTTTTGTGCTTCTTGGTCCGCTCTTTCTTTCTCTCTAATTCTTATGTGGGCTGGAACTCATATAAAACTTATTTGTTTTCCATTTCCGTAGGCTTTGTATAGACTTAGCTATATGAGTTGACTTTCCTTTATTTTTCAGGCTGTTTAAGCTACTATGCGAGTCATTAAATTTTAAATAAATACCAGTTTAATTTTCGTTTTTTACTCGTTAAACTATTATTATGTACAAATTTGTACTGTGGCTATGAGACAAACCCCACCTGTAAACTGGGTGGGCATTAGATATATTATTTTAAAAACATGTTGTTATTTCATCAGTCATTTGGAAGAATTCAATTCTAGCATAACGTAATAATAATACCGAATGACGAAGAAGCACGTACGTTCGTAATTCTAATAGGACACATTTTTCAAGAATAATACATTTTGCGAAATCAGGACCATGAGAAAATTGAAAAAATATTGGAAAAGTAAATTGATATTACACTCGTGATACACATACATACACACTCACAAACAAACATACACACATACATACATACATACATATATATATATTCGTACGAAAAATATACTTTTTGTTTAGTCGTCGTGGCTAATGTGAATAAAACACTTCGCATAGCCATCGACAACGGTACAATAATAGTAATAATAATAATAATAATAATAATAATGACAATAAATTCGTCTTTGAAAGATCAATGTCAGTACAGTTAGTTGGAAAATAATTGCAGCGTGCACAAGAGAAAACTCAATGAATTATCGAAACGAGTTTCGTAAGACCGATAGCATAAAACATATTATATTATGTCGAACGACTCAAGATAGGTCCATTAATATACACACGTATATCTACACATTATCAATTGTATTGATCGTTTCGATGATCGTATAGTGAGACCGATCGTCGAATACAGTGGAAAAGGGAGCTCGGGGGGCCTCAAGCACGATACGATTTTCATCGTGTGATCTATATTCGGTGAAATTTGGTCCTGGGGGATTAATTCAGCTAGTCCGTTATATCTCGTCTCCATAGCGCCGATAAATATTATATTTCGTATTAAGCATGTTTTACGTGGTGTCTGTTTATAAAGGTCAAACAGCTTACGGACGAACTACAATTTACACACTTGACATTTTATTAAATAAAAACTTGTTTTTATCATTTTAGTTAAACTATTACAAAGATACAAAAAAGTATGTAACTCCACAGTACTCTACTATTTTTAATGATTATTTTTAATAACTAAAATTTAAAATAAACGAAATACTCAATAGGTTCCAATTAAAAATATATATTCCTCGATAACGTAGATTGCCTTTTAAAAATCAGTAGTTTATATAGTTATCAAACGTAAGTGATACGTTTGATCACTGTACGCGGTTTACTATATGGAGTAAAAATATGAATATTACCAAAAAAGTATTGAAAAGAATATATAAAAAGTCACTTCAAAAAGGTATCAATAATTTAATTTGTAATTTCCAAGATTTAGCTAATAATTAAAAATAACATTATGTATAGATGAATTAATTAAACACTGCTTTCGAAATTGCAACGATGGACTAAATACATGTGTCCATCGCATGTATATTATCTAAGTAGTTTACTATGAATAATACAAAAAAATAAAAATAATTACATCTAACCATAATCAAACTAGAATCATAAAAAACAAATCAAATAATACATTAAAAAAAAATTCTTAATAAAGAATAATAAATAAAAAAAACTGAAAAATACACACTGATTCTTGATTTGACTATAACAGTTAAAAGTTGCGTCTTTTAGAATCCCACCTTTGTACGTGTAAATGTATAATACTAATAATAATGAATTGTCATTGCTAGTGTTTTAAATTTATTATGTGATACGAGCGATTGATATAGACCAATGATCAGCAGACAAGTAGTTAGTACTATTATTTTTTTGGGGGGGAAGGAAGAACGTTTATTTAAAATTTAAATAAAAAATAGTAGCTGACATTTTGGATATTGGCTTAAATGAGTTATTTAGATAGGTTAAAGCGTTTAGAATTTCATTATTACTTTGTATTTGATAGTGATGATAAATCATTGTGTTCGAAAAAGGAATATGATAAATATTGTAAAAATATTATATATGTCTAAGCTTGTATGATATTTTGAGCTCTTAAGAAAAGAACGAAATATGCTCATGTCCAAAACAAATACATTTACAGTTTTTATTGCAATTTTGAAGTTCTTTTTCTCTATACTTACATAAATGACTGTGAAAATTGAAAATTATGCCAAATAAAACCTAACAAAATATAATTTGCTATCTAAAAGTAAACGTATTAATGATAAATAGAACGTTCTTACATTAAAATGTGTTTATAGGCAAAATAAAAGCGCATAATTCTAAAAAATAATACATTATTTGTTTCGTTCAGAAATGTATAAAATTATCGATGATTAGCAATTATCATATTTAAAACATCTTTCGGTGAAATGGTCACTTTCTCGTGTATCGATAAACAAGTAAATCCAATTAAACAGTATTGTCCAATTTTCACTCGTAATAACAATTCGCATATAACGTAAACTATTGCAATAGATTGGGAATAAACTTGAGCTTTTGTTGCCGATACCAAAATAGTCGTCGAAATTCGTAAGACATGGTACGGGAAAGATGTTAAATACTGTGCAAACGTTTAAAAATTACCATAATTCCAGTGGAAAATATCGGTTGACGAATGACGTGAACCGAGAGGAGATAAATTGAAACCTAAATAAAAAGAGTGGGCTGGTAGAAGGTTGTGGCCTAATATTAAACTAGTAAACGAAATAATGTGTAACCTAGAGAAATTGGAATTAAGGAACCAAGGGAAACGAGGGATTTCAGGGATAATTGATTTGTACCATTTCCCAGAAATTGTATGTGATGACCATTCGGCCTCTTAAGCATTTAAAATAGTAATGTGTAAATGTGGTAAAAAAGTCAGTAAAAGGTTTTTATTCGAAAATACAAAATTTGTTTAAATTATTAAAAATGTGAACAATCCGAAACCCATCTCTAAATATAGCCCGAGAAAACCAAAAAAATTAATTGGAATAGAATTTGGCGATCCAGTGTTTCTTTTGATAATAGTTCTTGCGTCTGTCCGTTATTATTAATCCGGCTTTAGAAGATAAACTCTTGTTATCCCGTTCGCCGTGCGCATCCAGTGATTAAATTCACTTTTTGAGTCGATTATTAGTCACCAGTAGCGCCAGTGATTTTCAGATCACCGGTTCTAAATCGCGATTATCAATATATCGTCCAACACTTCATTATATAGTAAATGTAGTTATTCCCTGCGTATTTCGATTCGATTAAAATTGTATGGTGTTCGAGATATATTTCTTTTAAAAGAAATTTCAAGATTTTATTTTTGCGATTGTTTCGTCGATCAATCAATGTAACGAGTATATGCGAACTTCACGTTTCGCACACGTCGCTTTTTATTCTAGAAAGGTATTCGAAAATTATTTTTTTTTATTTATAAGCTTTGTAGTAAAAAGCTTTTAGTACGTTTAAGACATATACAGTTTATCGAATGCGTATTGAACATCCGACCGTAAGTACAAACGATTTCTAAACGCGTCGTTTACGTACGACATTCCGTCGATTATTTCTGCTCGGGCGTTAGCAGCGGTTGGTATATAAACGTATTTTTCTAGCTGAATGCACGCGCGCGATTCATTAATGGATCGGCCAAAACCGGATGTTAAATATACGAGAGACGATTGGTGTGTTTTTTATTTATATATAATAATGTCGACGCCTAAGTAAAGTGAATATTTTATATTCTGTCGATAATTTTCTGCTCGCCCGTTAGCAGTGGTTGGTATTTAAACGTATTTTTCTAACTGAATGCACGCGCGAGTGCGCGAGTATATTAATTTATAGATCGGCCAAATACGGATGTTAAATATACGAGAGATGAGTGGCCTGTGTATTTTATTTATACCTAATAATGTCTACACGTGCCGTGTTTTCGGGCGAGTGACGGTGTCGATTAATTGGTAAACACACATAGGCATGGCGTTTCTTTAACGGTTAAACTTATACGAAACTATAAAACGCGATTGTGACGCCTTTAAAACTCGACCTTTTTTATTAAGGGCGGTGTTCGAATAATATCGAACGGGAGATAATCGATTTGTGCTAATCACGCCGTTACTCCCAAATCGGTCGAGTTGTCAGCACGGATCGCGTATTCGCGGCGAACGAAAACCGCTGAATTAGTACCGAAACGGCGTGTACAGGCCATTTACGCGACGACGTATTGTTCGACGGAAATGCCAAGACGGCGGTCGCCGAAAAAGTAATGCACTTTTTTTCTGGCGAATAGCTCGTAAATCGTATCCCTCCTATTGAAAATCTTAGCCGAGAGATGCGCGAGTCGTTCCGCGGATAATCTCTGTTGGCCGACGGTATTTCGCAAAACATTGGCGAACGTCGGGAAAACTATTACGAGGATTGGTTTTAAAAACGCGTTGAAGGAAATCGCCCGGTGGCTAGCGCGAGATGGAATTCGTTCCGCGGGTAATCTGAGGAGTCCGACGGTATTTCGTGAGACATTGGCAAGCGCGCGCCGGAAGTTTGCCGCGGATTAAGTTCCGAACGACGTACCCCGAAAAAAAATACGAAGTACGTCTCGTTACTCACATTGTCCGAGGATCGCAGCAAAAAAGCGTGATTTATATTTTATGTTCGACGTCCCCGAAATCCGTTTGTGCGCGCACACCGTTCGGCAACGGGACGGCGCCACTCGAATGACGGATGTGCGAGAGATGCGAACATATATGAGTTTTTCGTTTCAATAATTTTCGACGCACACACACACGTGTATGTGTAAAAGCGTTTATCCGATAAATAGCGTATAATATTAGAAAGACGCGGCGCATTCCGTTATGCGTTCACAATATAACGCGTCACCGAGATGATATCGTCCCTGCGCTATTGTCGACGCCCTACCGCTTCGGACAACAACCGCCATGTTTTTTTCGCGATATCGGCGGTTTTTCCCTTTTTTTTTATTGAACTGCATGCTGACGAAACGCGTGGAAAAGTTTCACACCTAGAAGTGGGGTACCCTTTCTATAGTTCCCCAAAAATACGCGTTATAATTACGGAGACCAATCGCGGACGTTATACCGATAAATATTCTGCCGGCCTTGAACGCTTTAAGATTCACACGGCTCATGCGTGGAACGAATCAGCCGATCATGTGGACTAAGGCCTGGCCGAGTTATGATGGCTGATCCGTGACCAATCAATCACTGACCAAACGATCGGTCACGTTCAGTCTCTAGAAGTCCGGGGGATTTATCAACAATGGGCTACCGCAGGAAATGATTGTTCGGCCCGTTTCCGTTCATCTTGTTCATAGGACAGACGGCGATTTTTGTATTTTGACGAGTATTTATTCAAATACACTTATACGGACCGAACAATCGTTGAAACCGTTTGTAGCGGCACGACGCGCAAGAACGTTTCCAAAACCGGTCGGACGTCCGTTGTTCAGTCTCGTGCGGGGGGGAGGAAGCTTAGGCGTGGTCCTAGAACGATGAGAGGAATTTCGCCGTCGCGCGCTTTGTCAGGAGAAATTTTTAGGCAGAAGTTCGTCGATCGACGGACGACATCGGGAACACGGTGCGCCCTGTCTCTACGCGCGAGAATGACACGACGGGACATTCGCAGAAAACCGGCCGTCCCTCCTGAACGAGCGTTAAAGTTGCACTGCTAACGGGCTACTTTCTGCTCGACATTTCGGTTCATCGTGATTTTCGCTCACCGGATGACCGACGATTAATCGATCCGTAGTATACGGACGTTGACGCGTCGCCGAGGATACGCCAACGGGAAAACAGCCGCCGAAATGTTTACCAGGCCTCGTATTGTGTCCTCCGACTCAGTTCCGGCCATCTATGTTTCCCTATTTCCGACGATATAGAGATAATTCGGCGAACGGCTACGGCCGGAACTGTTGCCAAAAAAAGAAAAAACAGGGAACACCATATCCGAATAAGTGTTCGACGTTTCGCCAGTAGACGATACTGCCGTCGTATCGGATGTACGCGCTTTAAATCTATTTTTACGTACCCGCGTTGAACGCACCCGTTGCTCGGAAACATCCGTTCCGTGCGAACTTCGAACAATAATTTCAATATAACGAGGTTTATTTTTTTTGATACGAAAAACCAATCGAATTTGTAACGAGTGTTTCGTCAATTTTCCCTGTGTTCCAAATAACGATTCATTCGCTCCGTTCGAGGAGTTTATATAATCCGACGAACCGTTCGATATGTCGTGTCCGACTAGCGTTCGTAGGTATTAACTATGCCAAGTCCGACGTTCCTACCGGTCGTTTTATTTACGATAAATGTTAACTGTCTACAGTAGCGCGTATTAAGGGGAATAACCCCTCCCCACCACTAGAAATTAAAAAGAAAATCAATTTCATAAGAGACGTATTTTTTTAGTCAATAATAATGAAAAACTAAAATCTTCGTCGTCTTGTCCCGTAGTTACATAATAAATATTTTTTGTTAGCATTATAGATCATTTAGACCCTTTGCTGCCAATACTAAATTCTTCCACTCCTCTCTATTATACACATGATTTAGGTCGCTCTGCCAATCTGGTCTCAACTTCTACAAGTCTCTTGACTACATCTAACCACCGTTACTTCGGTCTACCTTTTTTTTTTTTTTTAACCGGCAATACACTCACTGGCCCGGAAAACTTGAAGGCAGTACTTCGAACCAGTAAGTCGCCATCATTTATTGAAAAATTCAAAATTTACAAAGTTTTACAATAATGATCATCCTTAAGGGTAGACGGGCAGACCTCGGTCTACCTAAAACTTATAATTTTTTAATTTTCTATATACTTGTGTTTTTTTGACATTCACTTTTTGTATGGTTTTGTTATGCAAAAAGTAATATAGGTTATGCTTCATAATCGTGTAAAAATTATTCTACATATTCTAATTTGAAGAATAATTGTAAATGTATCGCATTTGCGTACCGTATTGAAGAATAAACATTTTTTGTGTGATAAAATTTTATGTAAAGTTTAGGCATATTGCTCAGTTTGAAACTTTAAAAATTGTGTATCTAAAACTAAATACTAAATTGTGTATCTAAAAACTGAATAAATTGATACGAATGTAGATAAAAGTTCTTTTAATTGAAAAATTGGCGTTTTTTCTTTCGTCTACATGCGCAATATATAAAAAAATTTTACTCAATGTAATTCTGTAATATGTACAACATTAGTAATAAGTACGGGATATGATACATCAATATTTCTTAACCGTATATCTATATTGTTGACGACTATCTGCAATTTTAAATACGTTTTCTAAACGTTACAAAATACAAAACAGCAAAGTACAGTCAAAGAAATTCGTCTGTTGTTACTACTGGTCTTACAGTATGTAATATTACCTATAATTGTTAGCTATCAAGTTACCTTCATGAATAGTAATAAATATTTGTATAACTAATTAAGAATTAAAGACTCGTTGATTGTAAATAAACGATGAAAACGGTATCATAATGTTAATAAATTAGGAACAGTTCTAAATATTTCTCCAAGATGTGTTCGTAGTTATTTTTTAATTTCAAATATTATAACTTATAAAAAAAAAATTATTACATTTTCAAAAAAAAAAAATTATTTCGTTCGACATGCATTAAAGTAAATATTTAAGTATAATTAATTTGCATAATCGAAACAAACCAAAAACGACCGACATTTAATTAAAACAATCCTAAAAAGCAAGTAGGTATGAAGAAAATTACTTAAGTATTTATATCATTATGAAAACGGAAATAGTTTTTGCGATTGTTCGAACGTTGGAATAATATTTTTGTTCCATATTCAACGCTTTATTGTAATATGTACACATATATATCAAGTATCGTATTACGTAAACGATAGGAATTTCAATCAACCACTGTACGATTACTGTGCGCTCTATATTTTGTATTAGCGTTAGGAGTTAAGACATTAATAATAAAAGATTCAATTATATTTTTACGTTTGGGTTTTTATTTATATTAATAAACATTGGCTACGAGGATGGGATTCGAAACCACGCCTACAATAATTTTTATAGCGAATATTTATTTATAGTTAAAAACAATTTTAGAAGTAACGTCGACGTAAGGAAAATAAAATCCTTCATTTGTTACGACAAAAACTGTTATAGTGGTAAAGCGAAAAAGTTTAGGACATAATCGATTCGGACGTTAATTATTTAGTAAATTTAACATTTTTTCGAATTAATTTCCGACAAAAAATTAACGTTATTTTAACAAACGAAGTTGGGAACATATTTCGTTATGTTTTTTCGTTTCGGACTTCGTGTATACAATTGATAATGTATTATCATATTTCAAACTTAAGCGTTCGGTGAAACGAACATTTACTTGCGCGTTCTTTTTGTAGTTATACGTATTTTTATTTCTTATAATGTATGTTGGAATTTGACGCGTTTTAAATTAATATCGGTTTTTTTTTTTAATTGGTTTATAAGATAGTGTTTTGAGATAGTCATTTAAGATGAGAAGTGAACCTAATAACGCCAAGCCTGAAACGTGTATTAAGAATAGGGATAATTTATATAGACTTATTATAAGGTAAAATATACGTCTTTTTAATTTAATTATAAAATGACTATATGTTGACAAGTACACGTGTATCACGTACATATTATTTATAAAATAGAAAACAATTGAAAAAATAACATATACAAATAATTGTTTAATTATGTAAACGTTCATTTTTTTAAATTGAACACTCGGTAAAAAAAATTCGCCATTTTGGATTATTCAAAAGTAGAATAAGTCATATTTTCGTGTGAAATAAACACCGAATCAAAACTCGACGCGTGTTAATGAAATGAAGTTTATCCTATAGCTCAGCTATATCGATATACGTGTATGTACACATAAGTTTATTATTTTTAAATAAACGAATATATTTATTTGACGAGAATAAAAAACGTCATCGTTTAATTCAAATTTGTACTCATTACAAAAAACATTATTTACATTTTATTTAGTCAACTATTTTATGATGGTTATTCAACAATTGCTTCAAGTTTAGCGGCCCAAGTAAATGCTGATCCACCTTGTTCCCCTTCAGATCGGCTTATGCATGTTGTAAATAAAGGTTTACAGCATGAAACTGACAGACAAAAGGAATCTGAACAACATTTAAATCCAATTCAGCAGATGTTAATTGGACCCGGTCTAGGTATGATTAATGAACGTAATATGTTCGTTATATTCGTTATATACATTTTATTTAGTTGTTTGTAAAATCCTCTATAATTTATTAGATTTGGAATTTGACACCAATGTCAGTTGTACTGCTCCTGAATCATCACTTTATGAAACTGTGTATGTTACATCCCACAAAGGAGCCTGTAGGGCTGGTGCTTTTAGTCCTGATGGACAATTAATTGCAACAGGAAGTAGTGATGCTTCAATCAAAGTAATTATATTTTGAAATGTTTCGTAACATTAAAAACATTTTGAACGTAATAATATTTATAGATTTTGGATGTTGAGAGAATGCTGGCTAAAGCTCATGATATCGCTAGTACTGATAACCAAGAAGGACAGGGACATCCAGTAATTCGGACATTGTATGACCATTTAGAAGAAGTGACATGCTTAGAATTCCATCCAAATAAACCAATTTTAGCTTCGGGTTCTCGTGATTGTCATGTTAAACTTTTTGACTATTCAAAAACATCTGTAAAGAAAGCCTTTAAAACAATAAACGTAAGATAAATATATAAAACATATCCAATTTCACGTTTCAATATTTCGAACGTATAATGTTTTAATGTTATAGTAATTATTTTAGATGTTCTATTAACAGTTTCAATTTTACTTTCCAGGATGTTGAACCAATAACATGTATAAGTTTTCATCCTCTTGGTGATTTTTTAGTAATGGGTACCAATAGTCCTATTATTAGGCTTTATGATATAAATACTATTCAGTGTTATGTTTGTTCACTTCCGAGCCACCAACATACTGGTCCTGTTACGTCTATCAAGTATAAAATTATTTAATTGGTCAGCGTTAAGTTAATTGTATATTTATTGTAAATTTTAACCTGTTAGATATGAGCCAAGTGCCAGATACTTTGTTTCCTCCAGTCGAGATGGATCAATTAAACTATGGGATGCTGTGTCCAATAAATGTGTTAACACTTTTGAAAAAGCACACGATGGTGGCCAAGTGTGTTCCGTGACATTCTCAAGAAATGGAAAGGTGAAAATATTTTGTCGCGACATTTTATTATTACATTAAAAACGACATATTTCTTTTGTAGTATATATTGTCATCGGGTAAAGATTCGATAGTTAAACTTTGGGAGTTATCCACAAGTAGATGTCTGATCGCATATACTGGAGCTGGAACAACGGGTAAAATAATATACAATTATATAATATGTACAGCTTTCCTGCCTTTCTTTGGGGCTATTCATGTTCAATGCCATGATTACACAATTGCCTTCAAAATACATCTATACTTAGTTACATTATAAAGTTATCTTTGTTTTCCTTGATTACATTTTCGACTTGGATATGTATGTAATAAATGTATGACTGTTGAATAGGAAAACAAGAGCATCGTACGCAAGCGTTATTTAATCATACAGAGGAATATGTCTTATTTCCGGATGAAGCTTCTACTTCATTGTGTACATGGAATGCACGAAATGCTTTTCGACAGCAGCTTTTATCTTTAGGTTAATAGTTTTTCTATAACATATTTAAATTCGTCAATAATTTTTGAACCATATGAATTATAAAATTGTTTGCAGGTCATAATGGACCAATTCGTTCAATAGTACATTCACCAAATTCAGCAGCATTTTTGACATGTTCAGATGATTTCCGAGCTCGGTTTTGGTATAGAAAACATTTAATTGGAGCATAATTCATTTGGTTTAAACCCAAATTTAATATATATATATATATACATAACTTTGACGATTTTAATTAATTTATATATATTTTGTATGATTGATGAAAATAAAGAATAGATTTTGTAAGTAATGTAAAAAAAATTGTTTTATTCAATAATGTAAATTATTTAGTTTATTATATATATATCGTATAGTTTTAAAAAATCGTCTTATTGAAGAGGTTTTCACACCGATAAGCATTTTGAAACTATATAAATTGTTTATAACTTATTTAAGAGGACAATTATGTAGAATTTTTATCCATTGTACTATGTAAGGTAAGAGTGACAAAGAAAAGGTACTAATTCCCTGAGAAAGGGCAAAAGGAGGTAACGTGAAGTAATTTAAAGGGAACTGGCTTGTTTATGTGAAGATATTCAGTGGTGGTTCAAGTGACGTGAATGGTAGGGACAAGAATGACTGACGTCATATAAATGTGAGAGAAAGTGAAAAGGAAATGATAGAAGTAAAAATTTGTAGTATTTCAATTACAAATATTTAATTAACCGAGAACTATTTTTAAGAAATGCCTCGATTAATTAATACTTATACGTTACAGCGAACAATATTTTGACACCGCGTACTTAAATTTGGCGAGTCGTTGCCGGTCACGTACAGCTCCTCCAAGCGGCGTAATCGTCGCTTTAATTTGAATCGTTTATGCCGGCCGTAAGTGACGCGGAACACGCGTAATGTCACGGTACGTCTATTGTTCACACATATTTCTACATTGTCTTCGATATTTGCGTTGATTGTACATAGTCTTTGGATTTTTTTTCTCTTTAAACGCTTCAGATAACGTAATCGCGATAGCGCGTAAGCGGATAGCTGTTTGTCGTGTTACGACGAATACGTGCTATGCAACAACGTCCGCTGCGCGTTCGAGTGCTCGTATTTCGTTGTCGAGTGTATGTAGTGTCGCTAAGGAAGTGTTAAAAAAGAATAAATATTGAACTCGAAATGCAAACATCGTAAATAAATGGTGCGTACGACCGGCTGGACTCAACGATGGACGCGCCCAAGTCGAAACACTTTTGCTGTACCTTTTTCGTCAAGACGGTCAAGAGCGTTCCGGTGATATTCATATTATGCATTCTCGCGTGGTCGTATTACGCCTATGTCTACCATCTGTGCCTCGGTACGTTATTATGTGTGCCGCAATTACCCGTTCGTAATCGATCGAACCGACGTTTCGTTTTGTTGCAGGTCGAATTACTTCCCTCGAAGTCCGAGTGCTGTATCTACTCATGTATCATGTCATACTAATTTTCTTCCTATGGTCCTACTTCAAAACGATTTTCACCGAACCAGGCGGTGCACCGACAAAAGTAATACTATCTAATTATCGTTCGTCCATATCAGTTTTACTACAGTTTATTAACGTGCCGTCATGTTGTTATGTGTATAATATATAGTTCAGTTTGCCGGAAGAAGTGTTTCAAGAGTTCAACAGATATCCCATAGATTTGGGTAGGCAAAAAGCCATTTTGCGCGATTTTGCCGAGAATTTGCCTATTGTGACCTTTACGAATATCGACGGTAATCATTCATTTCTAAAACCATGCCACCTACGTAGTTGTATAGAAGACTTGACTCATCATTTTGGCATTGTAGATAATTTCTTTTCAGATGTTCGGTTTTGTGAAAAATGTAGAATAGTGAAACCCGACAGATCACACCATTGCAGCGTGTGTCGTAAATGTGTACTAAAAATGGACCATCATTGTCCATGGGTAAACAATTGCGTGTCGTATTCAAACTATAAATTCTTTGTATTGTTTTTGATGTACGGCCTTCTGATGTGCATTTATGTGGTCGCTACCACGGCTGAATACGTTATCAAATTTTGGGACATTACTTCAGATATGGTAATTTATTCATCCACGTTTTTAGATATAAAGAAATGTTGCAATTTGTATTATACGAACGTAGAGTCATTCAGTACACAATCCAATAATATTTAATCTATTTAAATAGGACATTATTAGGATCCATTAAAAAAAGTTGATTGATTTTATTGTGAATAAATTACGTTTTAAATGATCCGTTTATTTTGGTTTAATCGATTCAAAAATAACAAATAGTTATTTTCTATATAAATATATTTTATTTAAAATTATTATTGAACATTGAGCGATGTTCTCATTTCTTATAATGAACCGACCGGTGTTATTTTTAATTTGTCTAAAATAATAAAAATTATTCTTTCAAAAATTGTTAAAAATGAATATTGGTTTATCGACAAAATTTATAAATAAATAAATACTCGTAAAATTAATTGTCAAATAATGATTATTAAATCGAAATATTTGTTTAAAAATTGTCGAATTAATATTTTAAAATGTAATGGAACGACAAATAAATAATATCAACACGGTTGTATCTACTATTATTGTTGATATAATGTTCATCTTCTGTACATTAATTATAAGCCAATTATTCGACAGTGTGTTAAGTCTATTAATTATATAAGGTCATGGTAACAAAGATAAACATTAAGAAAAATGGAAACTCCAATTACGAATGATTCCTTATAAATTATATATTAAGTGTTCGTAGTAAATGTTAGTGTATGCGTAGTTATTGATAATTCATCATTACTAGTCACTGGTACTGAACAATGTAAAAAATGTTCTATAGCAGAAATTGTTAAATTAAACCCTATTGTATACCATTAACAAAATAATACGTTTGTTATTATTAGAAAATCATTATAAAATATACTCGCGAAAATTTATTATTTTTTTATTTACAGAGAATGCAAGGAGGATCGTATAAAATTCATATAATTTTCCTATTTTTCATCGCTTCAATGTTTTCCATTAGCTTATTCTCTTTGCTCGCGTATCATATTTATCTGGTTTCAAAAAATCGGACTACATTAGGTAAATATAATATTTATAAAACGTTCGGTAAACTTCTATACGAAACATGTATTTTTTAATTTTCAGAGTCTTTCCGTCCTCCTAAATTTTCAGAAGGTCCTGATAAAAATGGATTCAATTTGGGATGCTGTAGAAATATGCAAGAAGTATTTGGTAAAAAAGTTCTTTTATGGCCATTTCCAATACATACCAGGTAAATTAGACAAATCTAATGTTTAACATATAAATGCACTTACCGTATATTTTGGAAAACACGTCGGTCAATAATTATACAAATATTATTTTTGTTTATTTATTACGTACAAAACATATACATCACGCTCCACAATTTCTTTTACTGTTCGTGTATGCGTATATTTATAGTTAAAATTAGAGTAAATTTTAAATTTAAAAATTAATCCGAAACACGTTATTTATTTTTTATTTTATTATTGCGTTATTTATTTGACGACTGAAAATTGCTATTATTGTTACTAATTATTAAATATGATGGTTTGTTAGAATTATTTAGATATTTTAATAATACAATTTTTGATTATAGAATAGACCATCGATCAAACGCTATTAAATAATAATTGGTTTTCATATTTGGTAGAGTTTTTAGCGTTATTTTATAAAATGTAAAAAATAAATTTGGAGATATTTTCGTTACATAAATTTCGGAGCTTATGGTAGTATGTTTTATATACAAAGAAAAGGGAATTATATGTTATTATTTAAAAATATGTATATACATAAAATATTCGAGATTAGTTAAAATACTATTTAATAATTCGCTACAGAATTTAGATACAATAATGATTCGAATTAGAACAATTACAAATATTAATTAAACAAAGTACTATGTACATAAAAATATATTCAAATATAATTCCCTATTAAATAGTATTAATTTAATACTCTAAATATTTTAATAGTGTCAGTTCCGTTTTTATGAGGTGGTTAAGTGCATTTAATTGTAACGAAATAGTTTTGATAACATATAGAAAGGCTTATTCTTGTTTTTTTTTTTTTTTACTTTTAAATAAATTGCGTCTTTAAGAATGCAGTAGGTGTGAACTTTTTAAATTTAATCGTGAAGATTAAAATAAGAAATTATAAATACGCTTATGGTGATCATTAAATATATTTTCAAGAAACTAGTCGATTACTTTTACCTTTTATGTCAATGAAGAAGGTTTGCTTCATTACACACAACGCTATGGAACGAATTACTTCTCAAAATTAATCAAATTTTTTTTCGATCAGCCTTTCTAAACGTTATTTTAACAATTTTATAAAAGAGAAGTTTAAATATTTCCTGGGATATTATATCATAATATCGTGATATTCGTAACGCATTGCCTGTATTTTAATTTTTCTGTTTTAGTTTGGGGGATGGTGTAATTTATCCATTGGCGAGCAATCTGAGGTCCAATGATAGAGTTAGGCATTCACCAAACAAATCCAGGACACCGTTTACCGTTTAAAAGCAATTTTGATATAATCCAAGACACGATTAGTACTTATTCTAAAATATAATATTTAAAAATCAAATTCAACAAAAAATATACAATAGGCTCAAGTCAGTATTGTGTTGTGTTCACACTTGTGTTAATTATACTATTTTAATGATGCAATATTCAAATAAGTTTATATTACTTTTTACTTTTATTGATATTATTAGTCTATTGAGACACGTTATATTTTAACTTATATTTTATAAGGTGAGCAATTTTATATTTTTGACATTTTGTATATCTTTGTTATTGCTTATTTATTCAACAAGTTTTAAACTTGTACAAATAACATAATATAAAATAACCTTGGTCTTTTTTATAATTAACAAATTATATTATAAAGTGTTATTTTTATTTTTTTACGATAGTACCTTTTTTTACAATAACAATTTGTGTTTTTAAACAAAAATCCGTGTTTTATAAAATGTCTGTGATTTTTTTATTCACTTTAGTGTTGTTAAGGCATATAAATTAATTTTTAATCTTTCGACTAATCGCATCTATTAATATAATTGATTCTCCTCCTGTTAGCCTTGGCGAGGGAGTGTCATTTCCAATCCATAAAACAATACCCGAAGCTCAAAGCCTATTATTCTCAGACATTTACAGCCAGAAAACATCAATTGGTAATATCAATTAAATAATAATAATTTCATCCGACGCAACTACTAATGACTGAAAAAACTTTGTTTTTGTAGATTTTGAATGTCCCGATACGCCATTATTTACGTCGATATTAATAAAGTAAATATTTCCCAAAGTCAAATTTAATTGACGATAAATAATTTTTTTTTTTTTTTTGAAATGTTGCAGCGATGATACCATGAGCTCGACAGAAACATATACCCCTAAATATCAAGATCTTATACAAATTTAGTATAACTTACATAATATTATAAGTTAGTATTTAAAACATCATTCTGTGATAACTCGTATTCGTACATAATACATTTTGATTATAAGACAACATTTGAATGCCTTCTGCTAGGATTTGGACCAAATAGTCCGCAACATATAAGTGGTATGGCTTCTCGAGTGAGGTTTAGCAAACGCGTCACCAATGTATTTTCTACCATTTTCTTTCGATTTCTAGATGTGATTATGATACCTCCTATTTCTTGAATCGGTAACTGTATGTGAGGGTCAATATGTATTTCGACGTTTATTCCCGTTTTCATTCGATACACTGTTTTCAATTGGTCGATTTTTGATTTTACGTATTCCACATCATCTGATATTAATATAAAGTTCACTTGTTTCTCTAAAATCTTCATATGCATATGTGTGTATACATATATAAAAATATAAACATTCCGTAATTAATTATGTTTCGTATTTGTATTACTTGATACATTGCCTGCAGTATTAATCTTTTGAGAATTGGTTTGTAATGTCTTTTGTCGTTGCGCATTTTAATTAACTCTTTGTTAACATTGACCAACACGGATTTTATGTGACTTTCTCTTTTGAGCAATATCTCCAACTTAGCACGAGTTAATTGGGTAGATATTATTCTAACAGTGTGCCAACAATATCTTTTAAGTTCGTTACATATTTACAATATATATCATAATTATGCACCCAAGATTATTACTCACTTCACTGTTTCTCTGTTAACGAGTTTCATTTTTTTGTTGTACAACTGATTAATCTGCATTCTACCTGTTTGTAACAAATTGTCCTTTTTATTACGATAATTTTCTTCTATTAATGTGTTAATATCTTCTTCTGCTTCTTCTGCATTATGTTCTATAAACTTTACTATCTTATTCAACTAAAATAAAATATACACGTCGGGTTTATAATATAACGCGTATTAATGGTAATTATTTTTTTATTTTTATTAAACGGGTGCTCACTTGTATAGTGTTTTGATGTCCGTTCATGTTTTATTTAAAATTATTTTTTAAAAAATTATTTTAATATTAAATACGAGTGAGCAAAAATATTTTGATAGTCAACACTGTTGCTAAACGATTCCTTTATTATAAAAATATAAATTCGTTTTTGAATAGATTACATTACAAAAAAAAAACAATATATTTCGTTTAGATGCCTTTCAGAGGTTCAGGAAGTGCATCATCTCCACTGTTGAACATATCATAATCTTTTAAACCGACCATCTCTACGCTTTTTTCCCAAAGTTTTTTAGCCAATTCCGGGTCCTTGGCCAATGCTGATGGTTCTTTTACCTTGCAGTCACTAAAAAATGATGCGATTTTTTGGTAAACAGGAGGTTTGAAATTCGGAATATTTGTCCCTGTTGTATGCGATTACCTGTAATAGAGTCCAGTCTCCTCTCCAGCTTTTTCGTCTATCGAACAGTGCAAAGTTGTCTGCGCACCTTGTTCCGGACTTTTGAACCATGGATAAAGAAAGATGTTGGCCAGGAATTTGATGCCCGGAAAATACACTTGGTCCATTGTCCTGAGTAATTCAGTTTTTACGATCCCTGGATGCAGACTGTACACGTGTACTCCTGTTCCTGTATACATATTACGTGTGTGGCGCATATTGCGAATTGGTGGTTGTGACCGTATAGTTGATATGCGTCAGTGTTTGACCAAGTCCTATTGGGTTGTCATTGGCGACTAGATTCGATCGAGGGTATTAATGACGCGTGTACAAAGGAAAAGACTAAATATAATTTGGTTCGATAATTTCGAAGGACGATAAATAAAAATGACGTTTTGTAAACTTCAGAAAGTGGTAAAGCTAAAAGTTGTTTAAAAACGGGTCGCACCTACCCGTATAACGATTTGTTGGTAAGGTTAAATAACGCGCTAGAGTAGAATTTTCAAACCCCCCGACCGTAAAAAATTGGTTTTCGTCCTGTTATCCTGTATAATTATCGTATAATATACGATAATTTACTATTATAATTTCCATACGGGTCCCTAAAATTGTTTCAGTATATACCACGACGAACCGAGAGCGTTCTTTTACGCGCGCGATTCGTTTCAAAAAAAAAAAAAAAAACACATTCGGCTTAGTTCGCGTTTTTGTAAACGCGAAATGTTCACCTTTGCGTCAACATAAAACTACGTCACTTATATTAGAAAATTGGTCCGCGTATTAGCGCGCGTCTGGAAATAACGTTTTCATTGATAGTTGGGGTATGGCGGGTGGTAAATTGCGGATTACGAAAAGTACGATTTTATTTTCGACCGCACGACGATCCATCCATCCAGGAAGGCTTCGGAACGTTGTTGTCGTTGATTTCGTTCTCGTATAGTTTTTTATAAAAAAATGTATAGGCAAGGTGGCGAGTGACCTTGATTAAGAAAGCGCGCGCGCATCTTCTCCCCTCACCCCCCATGTGCACGTATCTGGCCGTTAGTTTACCTTCGAGTCTCTTGGCCAGTTCTCGCGTGAACAGCACGTTGGCGAGTTTGCTTTGGCTGTAAGCCGATGCGGTCCAGTACCTCTTGTCGTGGTTTATGTCGTCGAAATTGATTACGCCATCTACACACGGAACGAAAACGCCATTATCGTTTTGTGGGTTACGGCGTGTACCCCACCGCCCCCCGACCGAATTTGGCGTTCTCTCGCGTCGATCGTTTTTGTGTTATTTTTTCCTCTATCGTTTCGAAAATGACGCTCGAACACCGGCGACCTTTTAATCGTAGCCAAAGTCGTCGTCCTGCCATCGGCGGTTCGCCCCGTCGGGATTTCCGTCGAAAAATGCGGAATGACGTCTTGATGAATTCGTCGTTTCGGTTAGCAGCTGGTTTCGAACGTCGTCTCCGTACAACAAATACGGGCGCCTCAGTTAACGGCCACAGATCGAAACCGGTTAGGGGTGGGGGTGGGGGAGAACAACCAAATTCGGCGTCAGCCCGCCCGGGTAACCGATACGAACTTATGTGAGCCAGGGACGACACGTTGACGATGCGCGAAGGCGCCGAACTCCGGATCCTCGGCAACAGCAGTGACGTGAACAAAAAGTGTCCCAGGTGGTTCACGCCGAAATGCATTTCGAAACCGTCTTGAGTCTTACTCTTCGGGCACGCCATCACGCCTATGGAGAAAACGAAATTTTACCTGGCGGTAGGTACTTTGGCGACGTCCCCTGTACAGTGTGTGTATGTATGTGTTAGAAACGCGAAACGCTTGGGTCGAGGGATTTGTTCGTCGACGGCGCGTTATCCGAATGAAACGCGAATGTGTCGCCGGATTCGACGGTTTTCTTAATCGCAGAAATCGGCTCGTAATTGTCGAGATTTGGTCTCGCGGCGTCCACTTATGGCGTATGTCCCTTTGTATTCGCGCGTAGCTCCGGACCGATTGGGGAGAGCGACCCGCGGTTTTTTTCGACGCGTTCGGTCCGGCAGTCCGGGGATAATAACGGTTTCCGAAATCGTCGTAAGTGCGCGCGCGCGTTCAAACTCGATCCGAATCGGAAATGTCGGCGGGAAAAAAACGTTTATTCCGTGGCGTGCTCGTTTCGACAAACGAAATCCGTAACGAAGACCGAGGCGCGTGCGCGCGCCAAAATCAAAACGTTTCGTGGCTTTGGACCCGTTTACGGTTAGGGTCTTGGGTCTCCACTACCAAAAAAATAGGCGACCTAATCGACTGACCGGCGTTGTTCACCAGCAGGTGAATGCGTTCTTCCTTTTGCAAAATGCTCTTCGCGCACCGTTTGATCGACGCGAACGACGCCAAGTCCAATTCCTCCACGGCCAGCTGTCCGAGTTTGTCGCCCTTTACTTCCGCCACGATGTCCGCGACGGCTTGTTCCGCCTTTTTCACGTCCCGGCACGCTATTATCACCTTAGCGCCTGCAACATCGACAACCCTGACACGTCGCACGAACTTTGGGGGGGGGGTCGGACGCAACGGGACCCGGTTTTCGTTTACACCAATCCGGACGTACGCGTTTGCGTGCTCGCCATTACGACGCCTCGAATCGCGCGTAAACGGACGGACCCACACACGGCGGCCGCTCACATAGTATAGGGGGATAGACGACGTGTTCCCCGGGGCTTTCACTTACAAACTGATATTGGACACCGACGGGCAAAAAATAACGGGCGCTGTAAGTAAAAGCGCTTTTTCGGGTACGCCCGTACATATTGTTTTGATTACGTAACCGAATCGACGTTTCGGAGGGGCCGACCGTAAACCATAATTGACGTTTCGAACGTAAATGTATCGCTCGCCTGTCCACGAGAAGATGGTTCGTGTATTCCACTGAATACACAAATGTCGAAAACGAAAGCCCGCCGGACACGAGTGGCGGCTACCTCCTAACCCAGTGGACGGAAAAAAGATCGTCGGGCGCGCCTTTAAAACGATCATAGTCGTTGGTTACCGTCCCGTCGAAGACCGCGGAAAGTTCCGTCGCCCGGGCCACACGTGACCATTGCCGTCGCGCGCGTACGAATTTTCTCGCCCACGTACAAACCGTTGGCGCGCGTGTAGACGAACGAGTCCTGGGGTCGACGTGAATATTTCAAGGCCACAGACAGCTGCACCGACGGGTACGAAGAGAATTTCACGGACGTTATAAAACGATACCGGCCATGGAGGTCGTATACAATTGCGCGGCAAATTATATGGTCGTTAGGACGGGCGTAATTATCGTTACCTTGGTATTACGTGACGCGAAACGATTTATTTTCACGGACAAGAGGAGTTGACCCTCGAACCATACAGGCCTCGTTTAGTGGACAAGTCTATTATTGGACACTGGCGGTCCGCGTTTACGACATTCCCGACGTCCATTATCGCCGTTTTGCTGCCGTATCCATTATAATTAACGTAAGTACGTACGGTGCCAATATATATATATATATAGAAGACGCTTAATATAGCGCAACGGCCGACAAGAACGTGTCGTCCTTGGCGGCGGGTGAATTGGTTGAAATGAAAAAAAAAACGCGCGAGTCCGAGGGCCTTACCGATTCGGTAGAATTCTTTGGCGGCGATTTTGCCGATGCCCGTGTTCGAACCGGTGACGATCGCCGTCTTTCCGTCCAGCCGGGCCTTGCTCGTGCATTTTCCGCTAAACATGGTCGCGTGTACGGAGAGTAACCACGATTAAAGGGTGTACACACACACACACACACACAGAAAAACGCAACAAACAAACACGGACGCGGACGGACGGCCGCTGACTGACTGCCGATCGAGAGCACGCCCCTCCCAACCTCTCTTTACGGCCGTTGTCGTCAATATCGTTTCCGACGGTAGCGTTGTGAACGGTCGACGACAAATCCGCCGCGCCGCCCGGACGACTACGGTCGGTAGGCGCGTTGCCGGACATTTCCCCGAGCGAACAACTTACCTATCCTCCCCGGACGGTAGTATCCGATCACCCGTTCCGCGGAATTTAAAACGCGCCCCGTCCGTCCAATTATTCGGCGGTCGATTCGCGCCGACAATCGTCCAACACTATTTAGGAGGGGGCGGGCGGACAGGACGGAAGTTGTCGGTGTAATCCGTTCGGATATCGGTAACGTGACGACCGTCACCTGCTTGTGGCCACGTGATTCCCTCGGTGCCGTTGTTACGCCATCACGCGCCTGATAAACGAACGCGTATGTAGGGGGGGAAGGACGTGCGGTGGCGGCCAAGGTCGTAATCAAATTCGTCGCTCTTCGGACCGGCAACGCCCCGTGTTTTTCCTTCCGTCCGACTCTACGATTACGTCGTCGTCGTCGTCGTCGTCGTTGTTGTTGCTGTTATTGTCGTGTATTCGAAGTATACGTAAACGCGAGTGTTTTGAGGTGGGCCGAACGCTCCGATAATAACACGGGGAGGGGGGAGCGTGCGTAGCCGCGTAAAGAAGAACCCACGACGGATGATGCCGGGGAGTTCTGTTATTACGCTAAATCCGCCGTCGTTTCGAAACACTCTGAGCGGACTGACTAGTCCGTTGTTGATCGTCGTCCCGTCGTACTGTATCAAAATTCCAACTTCGACGAGAAAACGCGAGAAAAAAACGGTCGAATTCGCCCAATTTTCTTTCGGGCGATTTTATGACGATTTGCCGGTCGGTGTTCCTTCCGCCCGCGACACACATTGTGTCGATCGAACGAAAAGACCGAAACAAAGTTTTAAGCGCGCGCGCATTACGTAATATCCAAAAAAAAAACACGTTTGAAACCGAAAAATAAGATTTATTAAAAACCACGAAAAATGGTCAAAATGATCTCCCCTTTAATCATTTTCGTAATATATAACGGACGTGTTAAAATCAAAGCTGTTTATATTCGCCCGTCCTCCCCACCATCAAACACCTTGTTACGATAACGCGCGAGTAGAAGAAATATTAGTAATAGATTAACGGATCTCGTTTTTCGTTCAGACGTCTTTCAGCGGTTCGGGGAGCGTATCGTCCCCGCTGTTGAACATATCGTAATCCTTTAAACCGGTTATCTCTACGCTTTTTTCCCAAAGTTTTTTCGCCAATTCCGGGTCCTTGGCCATCGTCGACGGTTCTTTTGCCTTGCAATCGCTATAAAACAACAAACAAACATAAAAAAAACGACGACGCGATTTGTTTAGTAAACGGGACTATTTGAAATAATTGTCCCTGTCGTACGCGCGATTACCTGTAATAGAGTCCGGTCTCCTCGCCGGCTTTTTCGTCAATCGAACAGTGCAATGTTGTCTGCGCCCCTTGTTCCGGACTTTTCACCCACGGATAGTAAAACAGGTTGATCAGGAATTTGAAGCCCGGGAAAAAAACTTTGTCCATCGTTCTGCCCAATTCGGTTTTTACGATCCCTGGATGCACGCTGTACACGCGGACTCCGGTTCCTGTATACATATTACGTGTGTGGCGCATATTGCGAATTGGTGGTTGTGACCGTATAGTTGATATGCGTCAGTGTTTGACCAAGTCCTATTGGGTTGTCATTGGCGACTGGATTCGATCGAGGATATTAATGACGCGTGTTCGAAAGAAAATACCAAACAATTTGGTTCGATAATTTTGACGGGGGGGGGAAAGTATAAAGTTTAGATTCCCGAAGGACGATAAATAAAAATGACGTTATTTTTTAAAAAATGCGCGCGCGCTCCTAAATTTATTTCGATTTTTCCCCCGAACGGAACGTAAAAAAAATCCGGCTCGTTTTCAACGTTTACGAGCCACATTTACGGTTAGGACGGAAGCCGCGCGCGCGTTTTTTTTTTTTGTATTTTTAGTTACGCGTCCTATTTACCGAATAAATCTCTGGTCGCGCCGCACGACAAATATTTACAGTAAAGGCGCGAAACCGGTAATTTATACGAACAACGACGGAAACGAAGCGTCAACCGGCAACGTTAACGACGGACGTACAAATAAATAACGATTGAGTAGCGACTACTTGAAACGCACCCGGTCGGTTTGTCGACGATCATTGTTGATTTAACTAATTAAACTCGTGCTGTTCTGGGTGGTTGACTCTTAAAAAACACTAAATAGTAAGCGAAACCGTAGTAAACAAAATTACGCGTAATGTATATCGTGACGTGCACTGAGTATGTAATTCGTTATTTATAAAAGTTCGACTCGAGTTCAAAAACAAACGTATACGTTTTATATTCTAAACTCGAATAATTTAAATAACGAACCTTCGAATTGATTACGAATTGTATCGCGTGTCGTCAAACGAATCGTCCCGAATATACATTTGGAAAAATACTGTAATCGACTACGTTATTGGTGAGAGGGAATCGATTTTTGATATAATAATTAAGTTCGACGAGTTCAGCGCGTTCGAGAACGTGTTCCGGTACGTTGTTATATATATATATTAAAGCAAAAATAAACGAAATCCGACTAACGCAATAGCCTAGAACAGTTTGGTTCTACCATTTTTGATTTGTACGTTCGAGTTAATAGGGCGGGTCCACCAATACCATCCAACTATATTCATTTGTCAATTGTACGTAAACGTACGTTAATTTCGGGGAGCCACGGAACATTCGGATCTAGATAAAAAGGCCGCCGAGGTGTTCGTAATCCGTCGCTAAAATTAAAAATTTATTCGCTCCGAGCCGTCGGGGCTTTTTTTGTCTACCGCTCGAGTCTACGGAACGCGAAATTATTCGATTCTTTCGAAACGTCGGCGCGTGTGCGGTTGCATCCACGATACGTTCATGCGCCACAACAGTCGTTCAACCATTGACCGCCGGAAAATCGCGTTTTCGAAAACCGTTTTGGGATAGTTTTGAACTACGTCAATAAAAAACGTCGTCGATACGTATACAATAATAACGCACTCACGAATATCTGCTTACCTTCGAGTCTCTTGCATAATTCTAGCGTGAATAGCACGTTGGCGAGTTTGCTTTGACTGTAAGCCCCTATAGCAGAGTAATTGTCGTCGTTGTTGACGTCGTCGAAATTGATTATACCTCCTACATAATAGAACGTGGAGATAAAAACGGTAATTATTTTCGAGATTATTGATTAATAGACAGTACTAAGTATGTATAATGGTACGGACTTGAGTGGATTATAGACGACAAGTTGACGATGCGCGCGGGTGCTGAACTTCGGATTCTCGGCAACAGCAGCGACGTGAACAGAAAGTGTCCCAGGTGGTTCACGCCGAAATGCATTTCGAAACCGTCTTGGGTCTTACTCTTCGGGCACGCCATCACGCCTATAAAGAAAACGAAATTTTACCTGGCGGTACGTACTTTGGCGGCGTCCCCTGTACAGTGTGTGTGTGTGTGTGTGTGTGTGTGTGTGTGTATGTGTTAGAAACGCGAAACGCTTGGGTCGAGGGATTTGTTCGTCGACGGCGCGTTATCCAAATGAAACGCGAATGTGTCGCCGGATTCGATGGGTTTCTTAATCGCAGAAATCGGCTCGTAATTGTCGAAATTTGATCTCGCGGCGTCCACTTATGGCGTATGTCCCTTTGTATTCGCGCGTAGCTCCGGACCGATTGGGGAGAGCGACCGGCGGTTTTTTTTCGACGCGTTCGGTCCGGCAGTCCGGGGACAATAACGGTTTCCGAAATCGTCGTAAGTGCGCGCGCGCTTTCAAACTCGATCCGGATCGGAAATGTCGGCGGGAAAAAAAGCGCTTATTCCGTGGCGTGCTCGTTTCGACGAACGAAATCCGTAACGACGACCGAGGCGCGGGCGCGCGCCAAAATCGAAACGTTCCGTGTTTTGTGGCTTCGAACAGAAAGTGTCCCAGGTAGTTCACTCCGAATTGTGTTTCGAAACCGTCTTTGGTCCGACTCTTGGGGTACGCCATCACGCCCGTATTTTAACGAGTCGCTTCGAATTCTGTTCGATCTATACACGGAACCGGGCGCGCTAACGTCGCGAACACTAGCCGCGTATAATGTAACGTCGTTTACCGTCCGCATGCGCGTCCATTTGGCCGCTGGACGAAACGTTTAAAAAGGGAAAACCGTAGCGCACCGAAAGTAATGATTTCGGCGAGTGGACGATACCATTACCCCGCCGGCGTATTTATCGGACGAGCGAGATTTACGAATTTTTACTATCCGTATTTTTGGCTCGAAATATATATAAATATACCGGCGACTATTTTTTTTATTCGACCCGTACTAGGTCGCCGAATTATGCGAAAACCGTTATTGTATTTTTGATTACGACGCGATTTGCCGATCGTAGCCGGCTATCGTTCGTTTATTAAATTAGTCGAATTGCGTTCGAGAGCCGACATCGATAATGTCGATACTTGTAAACTATTCGTTTCACGAGAAACCGTTAACGGGTACGAAGTGTTCGTTGTATTAAACGTTTTCGAGCGAACAATCTCCAGACGGCGAAATGTGTGAATAGCGAACGTGTGTAGTTGGGAGGTGAAGGGGAGGAGGCGTTATGTTTCGCGTATACCTCAGCGAGGCCTCTTTTATACGTATACCGTATGTCCGTATTTCGGGCAAGCCGGAGATTACTACTGACCGGCGTTGTTCACGAGCAGGTGAATGCGTTCTTCCTTTTGCAAAATGCTCTTCGCGCACCGTTTGATCGACGCGAACGACGCCAAGTCCAATTCCTCCACGGTCAGCTGTCCGAGTTTGTCGCCCTTTACTTCCGTCACGATGTCCGCGACGGCTTGTTCCGCTTTTTTCACGTCCCGGCACGCTATTATCACCTTAGCGCCTGGCGATCAAACGACCGATTATTCGTAAATCGTAATAACCGTTTTTTTTTCTAACCACCGTAACAAATACCCATAGTAGACTTCGCAATACGTACGAATCACGCGATCGTTATATACGTCGACATGGCGTTAGCGTATTAACAAACACGTGTTGCCGTTTAATCGATCGGTCGTAAATATACTAAATTCCCGAAAGCGTTATGAACGTTTATAATCGAGAAACTTTTTTTGGTAAAAACGCGCGACGGTCGACTAACGTCACCGCGTATGGGTTTCTATTGTAAAGACGACGACGACGACGACGACGACGACGTGTGTGTTTACAATAAACGACAATAAGCCGAGTATAAACGGACATACTACTACTGTTGTATAACCCAAAAGGGGTGTTTGTTTCGTCTTTTTCTTAAGTCTGTTATTAAAATACCGAACGCGAATAACGAAAACGATATGCCGGTTAGTACGGAACGCGGGACGCTCGCAAAAACGAAACCGAAATTATATTACGTCGGCGGCTAATTGTTATACGACCCATTTCCGCACGATAGTTGTCGACGATTGATACGAGACAATTTCCGTTATCGCAAAAATATTTAGTTCCTCTTTTCCCGCTCCACTCCGAACGTCACGTGGACGAAACGTTTACGCGTTTAATATATATATATATATACGTCCGTTGTCCCGTTACGTACGATTACGCGAGATTTTGACGGAATCTAGGTTTGACTCCGAGAACTCGGAATGACGAAAACAAACTCGTTATTTTCGCCCTTAATTGCGGGAATATGGAATTTTTTTTTAAGGGTTTTTTTTAACCAATTTACGTCGTTATCGCGGTAGTTGATCGCCGATAATCACTATGGTAATTCGAACGGCGTAAACATTCGTATATATTGTCGATTCGCGAAAGCGTACGTACAAATCGAGAATACGTTTACAGTTCGAATATGTGTAGTTGCTAAAAACCATTTATTAATATTCGTATTATATCTATACTATATATATATAGATACGTCGAAAATTGTTCGCGAACGATTTAAGCGTTCGGACGGCACCCCCCCCCCTAACGCTCTCTAACCTAATCAATTTCGAAAAGTTGTCGCCTTTCAAAAACGCACGTTTCGAAAGAGGAATTACGACGTAAAAAGAACCGTTTTATTTACGAGCGGTGGCGCGTTGGGGGGGGGCCTTCCCTTCAGTCCGTTTGAACAGTCGGTGGTGTTGTTTCCGTTAGAAATCTTACCAATTCTGTAGAATTCTTTGGCGGTGATTTTGCCGATGCCCGTGTTCGAACCGGTGACGATCGCGGTCTTCCCGTCCAGCCGGGCCTTGCTCGTACATTTCCCGCTGAACATGGTCCGGACGACGTGGTACGTGCGCGGTCGAATTGTACGCGCGTACATACGACACGTTCCACGGCGAGCGACTCGTGCAGGAGCGTGTCGACGACTGAACGCGGCGAACGACCGGCAATGGCGCGCCGAAGTCGTTTTACCGTTATCGCTGTTGTGTTTTACCAACCACGACGCCGTCGAGTGGGTACAAAATTTGCCCGTAGGTAGACGTTCATAACCGGTGCCGTTCGCTGATAGAACAACGGTGTGCGTGTGTGTGTGTGTGTGTGTGTGGGGGGGCGTCTTCAATCGTTAACGTCGTCTTACGTTCGTAACGCGAACCGAACGGCGCGCGATAAATCCCCTTTTCGTAATTATACACGTTCGTCGACAACCGTATATCGTCGACCGACGAATATTATTCTGCCAGTAAGACGCGCGGTTAGGCTAGGATAAAATTCGGTTTTTGGCGGCTTCGACGGCCAACTCGATACGAATTAACCCCCCGAAATTGTCGAAAATTTCGTTTAAACGTCGCGAGTTTTAGCGCCGTTCGCGAATGTGAACCTATTTACCGACGTTCGTATTATCGCCTAGTTTTACGACGTCGGTCGTTGTTTTCATAAACCGTTCATTTTTGACGCGAATCGCGTCACGCTATACATTCAGAAATCGAACGTGTTATGGAACGGTCCGAATAATTTTAACAACCAATCGTCTAAAATATCGGCCCCTCTAAACGACCCGTGACCATAAATGAAAGTTTTAAAGTTTTTCCACGATTGTATAAACGGCGATTAATCGCTTATCGTTCGTTTACTAAGTCGCGCTCGTCTCGATTATATTATTATATTCGTTTAGTTTCGTAAAACGTATATACTATAATTTATTCGTCTTTATTATTTGATCATTTATACCGATTTGTTCCAATTACCGTTGTTTATCGTATTACGTATTATTTTCGAAAAAAACACTCGGCTTCGTGACGAATATTTATATCGAATTTTCGTACGGTCGTACGTAAAAATAAACGAGTACTCTTTACGTCGACACATTTTTGACACGTTCGATATCGCGCGAATTACGTGTAATCCGTTATAGTCACCGTTCCCCGACCGTTCGGCGTTTTCCTCCGTCCGGTTTACACTCGTTGTTACGTCCGCGTTTCGTCCCCGCGTATTTTTATCATTTCGTCAACGACTCGGGGCGAGGCGTTTAATTATTGTTCGTCGTACCTTTTCGAAACGTTCTCGAAAAACAACCGCGTATTTTTAATATCCGCGATTAGTTACGCTTTACGCTTTCATCGTCGTGCACCCGAATCTACTACGTTACCTCTATAGAACGTAACGTCATTATAATAATACGTGACGGCGTACGCTTTACAGTTTTCATATAATCTACGGGCACTCCCTTTTCGATAATAACGCTCGACAATATTTAACAATAATCACGCCGGGGGGGGGGGTTTCTTTAAGAAAAAATTTCGAGTTATCCCAAAATATTAAATCGTTTTAACGGAATTGACGTTTTCGTCCTCCCGCACTCGTGCGACTATTTTTTACGTCTCGAGATTAGATTCGTGTTGAACCGAAATCCCCCAACTAACCCGTAGTTTCAGGTAGTTCGACGTTATCGATTATCGCGTATTTTTCATCGGTATAATTGGATATATCGGAAAGAGTTTCGCGAGTGTCCGACGCACGCGAGACGGCTTTTTATTTTCCTTTAAATTTTCGAATTTATACGGGAAACGCGTACAACGAAAACGTGACGGAACGTCGCGCAAAAGCGATTTAAAATAAAAACGTCCCCTCTCTCGGGGTTAATAGGCACAAAAAGTATGTACCCGCCCGAAAATGCGGATTGGTCGCCGCGAAGTTTTCGTAATTATTTACAAACACGCGCGCGTGTACGTTGTATCGCGGACGTCGCGCATAGGCCGGCGTTAACGTCCGCGTGGCCGGTTTTGTTTTATTCAAGGTGTGTTTACGAAGTAATTGAAACGTTTCATTTCAACATGTCCATTCATGTCCCCCCCAATCACTGTATCCTCATTATTCGGTATTCCCTGCATCACTTCATCCATATCTCGCCAAAACTCTTCCTTATCCTTTTCTTCACAACCTACTTGTGGCGCATACG
>JAIPRN010002456.1:0-30464 GCA_025469175.1 Geopemphigus sp. TES_GeoC_2020 | reverse complement strand
AAAAAACGGTAGTATTACGCTCCTATATTGTAATATATATATTTTTGCGTATTACAAGCGGCGTCAGTGCCTAAAAATTCCAAGGGAAATTAAACGGTAAGTTAAAAAGGGTTACCAATTCGCGTGAGAATAATTTACGCGAATGTACGACCGAACGCATAAACATCGTGTATATGTATATATAGGAAGAGATGGGAACGATCCTAGGACGTCGTGGATTAAGACACAGTGATATATATATATATATATATACATATTGTATACGTATAGTCAGAATTGCGACGCGGTATATATATATTATTTAAAGTTTACGGTCGTATCGCGGTGTTAAATGGTTCGAAATGAAAAAGTGAAGAATCGAACCGGGGGCGGGAACCGAATTGTGCCACTTTGGCGCGCCGACAACGGACTGCGCGACGTTTACGTTTTTTGAAAAGAAACACACCGCGCCCGCGAATTTCGATTTATTCCCTCGAACGGCACGCGGTATAGAAACCGAACGGTCCGGACGGAAATAAAATTCGCTATTATTTTCGGAACGATTCGAACACTAAAGGACGTTCGAACTAAATTTAATACTTCACTTAACACGTAGTGTATATACGTACGTACGTACGTACGCGTGTATACAAACGTCGTGTACAACAACAACAACACTATACGTGTTAAATCCAATAACCCGTGCACGTCGTAAAAAATTGTTCGAATTTATTACGTACGGTGCGCGCCGCGTCCGCAACTTATAAGTCCCACGCGGAGGACCGACGCGCCCGCAAAAAGGTTGTTTTTTAAATACATATACCGTACGCGTACGTTCTTATTGTAAACGCGGTCGTGATGATAAATACTCGGCGGCGGTATGTACACACACACACACACACACATACTCGCATCTATAATATGTAATAACACGCGCGGACTTTTGTATTTGCCACTAGTTTTCTTTTCGTCGTTGTCGTCGTATATGCGCCGTTTTATAACAATAATATTCTCCGCGACAATGGAGTATTGTGTAACGATATTATAATATAGGCGTGTATAGGTACGTTTAATAAATACACACACACATATATGTGTATTGTTATTAATATAATATTAGCGGCGGGCGAAACTGGAAAATAATTATAAAAGTGGTGCGCGTTCTACAAAGAAATTTACTTCGCCGTTACGTGAGGGACTACCTGCCCCCATCACGCCGGTAGCCTCTTACGCGTTTCACAAACGTTACGTTCCGAATACCGACGGAACGCACGTGTTCGACGGGCCTACGTTTACGGACGAAATTTTAATTACTATCTCTTAGTAGGCGTCACGTTCTTCCGATCGACTAAATGAACGCGGTTCGTTCCGAATTTAGCGCGTGAAATTCCGACTTGCGACGGCGACGTGTTGAAAAAGTCGTTACGTTTTTTAAATTCGACGGTAGCGTAAAACCGCGTAGGAAAAAATTATGTCATTAGTTCGGGTAAAACGAAGAAAACAAAACGCGAAAATAAAAAGCAGAGGGACTCCGTCGCCAATTCGAACACCGAATATTTGCCCGCGAGTTTGTCGGTAAGAGACGCGTATACGATACGTATTTAGGCGAATATAGCAAGGGCGTTCCTGAGTCGGAAATTTTCGCCGACGGGACGAAAATATCCCCCGTTTAAGTGTAAACGCAAAACGGAATATATCGTTTTATTACGCGCGTATAAATTCGAATATAGTCGAAGAAAAATCGTGGAAAAATTAACGTTTTTATATAAACGTTTTTTTACTAAAAACTAACGTTTTTTATATAACGTTTTTTTATATATACACGCACACACATACAGGCGCGCGCGCGTACGTATAAGGAAACGCGTCCGTGACATATTAACACCGAAAACTTCGTAATAATTCGAACTACCGTACCTATTTAGGCATTATTTATTTTTAGCCGATAACGCAATTACCGAACGCTTTACCGGCGGTTGTGCGAACGATGACGACGACGCGAAGAACGCGTTTTTCGTTTCTACTTGTTATTATTTCTATTTTACTACTTCTACTACTATTATTATTATTCTACGGGGTCTTTAACGTTATTACGTATTTATACGCCGTACACCCGCGCACATGCGATCGTGGTACGTGCGCGAAAAACGCCTTAACGTGACATTTTTTTAATTAACGCCCGTTGTACTTGGACACGTATATAAGGATATTCGGTCGGACTTCTTCTCCCCTCTCCCTCCGCCATTTCCGTCCACTCGCTCCATCACGTGTTCGTCTACCTCCGCGCGTTAATATCGTAACGTCAATAATAATAATAATAATAATAATAATAATATCGCGCTTAACACGTGACGTTAATACTTAAAGAAAAAAAAACCGATTCGCGAATTCAAAAGCCGACAAATCGCGCGCCATTATTCGTCAGCCGCGGACAACTTTATCGCGAATACGACGAAATAACATATATCGGTTGCTCTGGCCACTCGAGCTCGAATTGCGTAAACGCTATTTTCAGTTTTCCTATTCACGCCACGCACGGACTAGGCGACACATACCGCCCTTCCTCCCGTAACCCGTGACGCCGTCGTCGTTTCCAACTTATCGGTCGAGTGAACCCGAACGAGTGGTTTTTTGTTTTTATCGCTTCGGCACATAATTTAGGCTCTTATCTGCGTAACCAACAATAATAATCCGTCGGACGTATTGTTTTTCGCCGTTCGAACGATTTCTACGACTCTATTACTACTTAATATACGGACAATAACGTACGTTGTCCGGACACAATAACGGCCGGCGGAATAATTCCGACAGAAAACGGAAATTGCGCGTTTTTCGTCCATTCGGAAGCGGGAAATGTCTTCGATATCGTTATTTTGCTTTCGTATCGTTTACGGCGGAATAACCCGAACACGTAGAACGCGACGACGATTTTCGATTATTGTTCGTACGGTTCGCGTTTTTTTTTGTTTTTTTTTCATAACGGTTTTCGGCCCCGTTCGTTATCGTTAGTTTTAACGTTTTTTTTCCCTCGGAGATCATCGCGACCACTTAAAACAATATGGTCGGAAAACGATACCACGCAACAAATACGTCCGTCCCTCGCGCGCCGCACGGCCGGTGGCGCTTTAAGGGTAAAAGGGACTCGTTCGTTTACACGTGTTATTCGTTTAAACGTATAACCATTTTTTTTTTATTTTTTCAGAAAAAAACCGAGAACGACACAAAAAACCGCGTTGAATGAGTGACAAGCGCGTCGTTTTTTTTGTCGGTCCCTAAGCCCGTTTCTGTTTACACTTGCGCACGATTTAAATTTACTGCGCACGCGGTTTCCCGCAGTAGGATCGCGTAAACGATGTACACCGTTTGTGGTTTATATAGTAGCGGCCGTTTCGATTGTACACGGCACTTCAATAGGTAATGGCCTATAACCCGATCACGCGGTTTATATTTTTTCAAAATACCGTTTTTACTTAACCAGACTAGTCGGTCGATTTCGTTGTAGTTGACGAACTCGCGACGTATATGTAGGCTTATTTATCGTAACGTTATCCGGCGGGTTCGTTAGCGCGCTGGAGACGAACGTTTTTTTTTTTGTTTTTATCGAAATTCGACGAAACGCGTTCGACGAAATTAATCGTGACGATTTCGTGTTACGTTCGCCCGCGCCTTCGCTAGCGTGTACGTATTTATACGGACGGAGGCCGTAATCGATAACAGTTCGGTGTTTTCTGTCGAGAACGCTTAGTGCCAAGCCGTTTCACGAAGAATACGTGTATATATTATATTGTCGGCGTCGCGCGTTTTCGAAACGTCCGCGAAGGGTCGCGGGAATATTCTGTGATATCCTTCGCCCGTCGTTTCCGCACGGCAATAGGGCGAGTTCGTTTTTAATTACGGCCGTACGCGCCCGGACGTACGTAGAGTCTAAAAATAGTTTTACTATCGAACAATTTCGTCCGAGATACCTTGTTCGTCGTGTTTGCGTTGCACGACGGCGAACACGCGAGTTTCGTAGAAACATTTTCGCCGACGCGTAATTGCCGCGCGCGCGCTTTCGCGGAAACTACGGGAGACCACCACACGACATTATGTATATCGTAAACGGAAGATCGTGCCGCGCGCGATTTTTTACAGATTCCTCGGCGACGAAGCGAACCATTAGAGTTATTAGTTACCGCGGAGGCCGTCTAGCCGGTACGGCGAAAATTACGTAGAACTCTGTATATATAACGGCGAATTTGTTTGAAACTCCGCACGGACTGAACGACGCTTGGGCCGCGATATCGTTTTGTATAGCGAAAATCGACGCGCGTTCCGTGCCGTCCGCGTAATAATTTGGACGGCGGTTCGTTACGACGCAAGCGGAACACGACGATCGCGATCGGCCGCCCGGCGGAATTAACGAGCGAACGCGTTTAGTTTTTTTTTATTTCACTCTCCGGAAATCGTAGGGATATCGCTCGATCTAGTTAGACCGGGTTTTGATTTGAATAAAATCGGTTTAACCTCAATCGTACGGGACCTAAGGGCAACCAGTAAATCGTCCGAAAAGCGGTTCATTAAAACGAACCATTGTGTTTGATTGCTAAATTGTCGAGTCCCGCATATACGCGTTAAACTCTTTATTAATATAATATACACACACGCGCGCGCACACACACACACACATACTCGCATAATTTTTTTTCATCGTCTACAAATTCCTTCTTTTTTTCCCTCACGATTATTACCGTTTTCGTCTTTTATTATTATTTTTTTCGAGTAATACATATATACATATATATATATATATTCGTTCCCCTTCGTCTGCCGAACGGGTTAGGAGGAAACGACGTTGGACAAACGGCAATTGGTCTTTATTGCTCTAAACTGGTTCTGTTAATAAATTTAGATTGATACAAATGCCGTATTATGGGCTAATGTAAACATGTACGGCGGCCGAGGGCCTATAGAATTTATTATTGTACAAGAAACGCAGGCAATTGATGATGCTCGGCCGCGAATAGAAACTGAACGAACCAAACGATTCGTCGAACAATTTCGGCGAAAAGCCGCGCGCCGTACGAACGAACGTAGCCCTAACCCCCCCCGCCGCCATCCCGAAAGGGTTTTCGGAAAAGACCGTTGCGAAGATCTTCGCGCGACAACGTGTATAATATAACGGTGTCCGGGGAAAAAAGCGAACACAAGAGGAAAAAACACCCTCGGGGTTTCAGACGTATAGGGGAAACGTGAAATAATAAAAAAAAAGGTTCGTGTAGAAAACAATCGGCGATTACCACGCGTCAAACAAAGGCATCGGGTTACGGGCGTCGGCATATCGTTTTTCTCGCATTTTTGTGGAAACTTAACCGAGCGCGCTTAAGTACGTTACTACGATATCGTTCGGGGTTGTTTTTTTTTCGGGCCGTAAATGTGTGTGCGCGTGTTTACATATATATTTATATGTACGTGTACGAAACACGGAACGCGTTTCCCACGTGGGATTATTATTACACGCCGCCGTGTCCCTCCGACCAATTGGCCGTAATTTCGAATCAACCCGCCGATACGGATCTTCGTCAACACGCCCATTGCGTACGAACCTAACCGCGTTACTGTTATTATACAAATAACGTTAACGCGGTCTACACACCGTTTACGCGCCGTCCGCGCCGTCCGCGCGCGTATTTCACGTAATACACATCGCGCGTACCAGACGTCTTTACGGGCCTTACACGCCGCGCTAAAATATTTTTTTGGTTTTTTTAAACGCGCGCGCACTCAACAGTAGTCCCGCGAGCCGAAACGGTTCCAATCGACGCCCGATCGTTGTCGGTGGTCCGTTTACGACGCGCACGATATTCCATCGACAGTGCCAAATTCAAACGGGTCACGTACGATTTTGTACCTCTCGATATACTTATATACGTATTAGTCGCGGTTGTCGACGAATTGTTTTCAACTCGTCACGTCGTCATACAACGTAAACATCGAAAAGTCGACTCCATTTACTCGGTTCGAAGTGAAACAACGTCGATGTCGAACGAATTAACGAGACCGCGCGAGCTCCCGGCGACTTTTACGATCGTCAATACCGCATTTATATAAGTTATCGAACACCGTACATCAATCAACAACGATGCCGTTTGACGTCGCTAATTTTCATTTCAGTCGGATAATTGCGTATAAAACACTTAACGTTATGTCAACGTGCCGAGTAACTCGATTCAAATTGAACTCGTTAACGTCCGGCCCCAACGATGTCTTGTTATTAGGGATGTTGTCGCGTTCGCGACTTATGTTCGAATTCGTTTCGAGAAAGCGCGAGTAGAAATCTAAAAACACGTTTAGGGTAACATTTTTTTCCACATTCTACACATTTCGTACAAAACGACGTTTTTCACGTAATTCCGCGTTTTCGATATACTTATCGAATAATTCGACGGAAATTACAAACATCGACGAACGATAATCATTTATCGAACAATTCTACACGCCGTACCCAAATCGTTCGCGTAGTTTTGCATTTTCAGCGGCGAAACAACGCAACAATTAAGATCACCGAGCGGAATTTCGTTATTTTGTCTCTTTATACCGGTACCATAATCGATTCGAATATATTTTTATCGCGACGACGGTCTATTATAATTGTCAACAATCACGATTCGACCCGCGTTTTATATTTAACTCGATTTGTAGCGAGGGAGGGAGGGGCGGGCGGGCGGGATGGCTTCGGTGACTTTTGCGCGCGATATTGCATTATGTAGGCTAAATGCGCGCCGGTACATTACACAATAACGGGCGTCGCGTTTCGCGCGAAATCGCGTACGCGTAACAGGACCGATGGCCAGCGGGGAAATAATTGAAAATCCATTCGTCCGCCAAGGTTTAAAATAAAAGGACGCCGGTGCGAAACCGCGCGTCGAAAAACCGCGCGCGCGGACGAGATTCCTCGGGTTCATCGATCTGTCGCGGGATTTATTTTCGAATAAAAGGGCGAAAAGGCGCGCCGGTATTCGACCTTCGCGCTCGGCCAGCGGTTGCAGCGACGGCGGCGATGGTAGCGGTGGCGATGGTAAGCGCATTTCCCGCATTGTTCGGAAAACACGACATTTGCGCGCGGCGGCTTTTGGCCGGTCGCTTGACACAAATACCGGACGGACGAAACGATAGCGTGGTGTTAACGGGTGGGACGGTGGCAGGGCAGGGTGGGGGAAATACTGTTTGCGTCCATTTCGAATATATAAACGATACATGTGTACGCACGCACCGAAATAGACGGTCTGACGGGGCGTGCGCGACCGGGTGGGGTGCAGGGATGGCGGTATAGAGGTTAGGCTTCCGTTCCGTTTGCCAAAAAGAAACAAACAAATAAATAAATAAAAAAATCCAATACGAATCGTCTTATATGCAACCCTTTCTACAATATATATATACATATCTAGTGTCGTCGTGCGCGCGTACGGAGTTTTTTTTGTCCTCAACCTCCCCCATCCCCTACCCGCCCGTCACTATTTTTTTTTATTTATTTATATACGCGTAAGTATGCACGCTTATATATATATTTATTTATTTATATGTGTACGTATTTTCGTTTTTTTTCCGTCTAATTTACTGACCTTGGGCATTGGTGTAGGTCGGCGTCGGCATCGTGAGCGGCGCGGTGACTGCCGAATGCGGCGACAGGGTCTGAATGCCTAGTGACGTCATCGCAGCTGTGGTACCGGCCACGTCCCTGTGATGATGCACCGGCGGCAAGGGTACGATGACCGACGGCGAGGCGTGCTGAAAGAACCGAATAAGAAAAATCGTTGAGTTCCCCTTGTATCTCGCAACAATTGACACGTTCGATTTTATTGTCGACTATAGTCTTATATAGTCGACTATATACTTAGTGCCTCGAACTATATCTAACGTAATATCGTTTCGCAAGGTTGCCGATCGAATTAACGACTTCAATTTTTTTAATTCACTAAAATTAAGTTAACGCGTGTGTGTATTTTTTCGATCGAGTTATAAATAAATATATATATATATACATTCGTCGATCGACTTCACGAAACAATATTTATTCGAGTCGATATTTTTTCGTTAATCGTTAATTTTTTACGAACACATTTTTCGACGTTCTATGGGAAATCTGAAGTGTAATACAAGACGTCGGTTACTCTTTTCATACGTTCGCGTACGCCGTTGGCGATTGTTTACCGTTATAATTGTACGGTATTCGCGCGTGATTATTAGGGTTCGGATTTCAACGCGTCCGCGTCTTTTTTTCACACTTACCGACGCGTTTTACGCGTGCGCGACATTCCGGATAAGTCGTTTGTTCGCTATTATCCAATAATTATTTCCCGAAATCGTTAATCGAATATTTTTTGTACCGAAATTTCGGATTTTTTTCCCGAGGTTTTAGGTCATAAATATAGTTATATTTATATTCGAGCGCTAGTAATTACGTACGACAATTTGAACGACGAATGTATGCAGTTCTTTTATCGCGTCGTGTATATGTTGTGATTTTATTACGATAACTACAGCGACGCGTTGGCGTCGGGGTAATTGTTCGTCATATCCTCGTAACACGAAAAAAAATATACAAAACAAAAAAAACCGGGAAAACGCTATCTGGAAACGGCATAGAGAAGCGACGACGCGCGATAAACGAATCAAATTTCGAACGTACACACACGTGTACCCTGTTATTTAGGTCTTAAACGGGTTCGCGTGCGTACGTTCAATACGCGTTAATAATAATTTTTACGGTATTTAAAACGGCGCGTGGCCGAATGGGTATGTGGGAATTTCTATACGTTCGTGTACAGGCACGGCTTTCTTTCGGATAAAAACGTGATTTATAATAATTAAACGTGTATATATTACGCGAACGTCCGTATTATTATTATTATTATTATACCCGTGTAACTAACGTAAGTATTATTATTATTATTATTATTAATAAACGCGGCGATGACGAGCCGTACCGCCGCGGCGGTCGCGTATATTATTGGATTTTTCGCATTTCGCTCGGACAAGAACATTACGCGCCGAATACGAATATTATTACGAGATATTATTGTGCAACCGTTCGCGTTTGAACAACAATGGTCGGCTACGACGTTCGTGACGTACGGCAGTTAACACGCGTGCGCGCGCGTATACATACACACACACACACACACACACACACACACACACACACACAGCGTGTGCTCGGCATAACGAAGTCATTTGCATACGATTCACATGGGGACGGTCAACGATAGTGGCGGTGATGATCATGATGATGTCGATGACGATGACTGGATGAGACGGAGTGAAGGGGGAAGGGGGTAGAGAGAGATTTTTTCGCCCGGTGGTTAAATAATTACGTTGAAACGAAACGCGAAAAATACGTTCTCCCGTTCGCGGTGGTTTTGTTTTCGGGGTGAATAATAACGATACGCGTCCGTTTTTTTTTTTTTACATATTACACGTATCTCTTTTTTTACGTTTATACGTTACGTAATAATATGCAAAGTCCCCGGGACGAGAAAATAAACGGTTTTTCACCTGGCCCGGGCCGCCGACGACGCGTCGTAACAATAAATACGGGAGAATATATCCGTGAAAAGGGTTACGTGACGTACGACGGCGGCGCGTCGTTCTTTTCAACGCGGAATCGACGCCCGCGGGAAGACGTCGCCAACCGCGGCGCGAGAAAAATTATTTTTTTGTTCGCCCCGTCCCCTCCCCTACCACTTACACCCAGTTTTTCGTTCTATTTACCGGTTCGTTTCTATAAAATAAAAAAACAAAAAAATCGTAATATCTATACGTAGGGGGAACGCGAGATCGTCGATGCGTACCGATAAATATTACGTTCCGTTTTCCGTTTTATTATTACGACGTGCGTGTACGTACATAAAAACAATAAACGGCGTGACGTGAGGGGGAATAGGGGGGAAAGGAATACGGCGTTCGCGAAAAGAAAAGAAAAACAGTAATAATAAATCCGGAGAACCGCGGGGGATTATTCGACGCGAAGGAATACAAATATATATTTATATAAAAAAAAAAAACGAAAAAAAAACCGGCGCAGATATACGCGGGTATTATATTATACAATGCGAAAAGTACACCTCGGTCCCGAAACGCGGATGTACTTGAATAATTGCAGATTCTAATAGAAGATAGGCCGGTGGTAATGTCATGCTTTTATTTTTTTGGACACACTCGTTGGCCCCCCTTCCCGGCCCTCTGTCCTACCTCCTCCCGCCTCCTTCCCATTCCATCCCGGTTGCCCTAATACCACGCGCCCGTCGGCCGTCGCGTTATCGCCGAATTTATTTATGATTTCGCAAATTTCGTACCCGACGCGCGCGAGGTACCGCTGATTTGAATTTCCGAACGGAATACACGTAATATCGTTAGCTAGTTGGTTTTTTTGTCTTCGTTCTCCTTTTATAATGCATCCTTTTTTTTTGCTCTAAGGTCACGTCCCATTGTTCACGTAACCAACGCATAAGGTGTATACGCTCGACGCGGGCGTGTGTAGATCAAGGATTTTCGCGAAATCCGAATCGCAATTTTTACACGTATTGCGAAAACGCGAGATTTACACGTGCGCGTTCGCTGGCCTTATATTATTGTACCGTCGATCGAAATCCCGTGGAACGGTGCACATACCAGCGCGGTATACTATACGAATATTGTACGTCGAATCGAGACTTTTCGAAAACAACGGAGGACTTTCGGAGAACGCGTTGCGTGTATATATAATATAAAATATACGCGTGTGCGTATATTAAGAACGGGTTCGTTTTTTAGAAAATTAAAAAACGATTAGTGTAATTTATTTTTTTACTTCGCGACGGACTGAGTAACTGATATATACGCGTGTATAATATAGAGAGTTGTTGCGGCGTTCGAGAAAATCAGCTGATTCAAACGTTACTATGTTATTACTTTGACAGTCGCGAACGAAACGGTTACCGAGAAAATATTAATCGTATTGTAAATATTACGTCGAATAAAAACAGAACAGAATCTTGCCCGTTCACCTAAAACGAAAAACAAATACCATATATACATATATATATATAACACTCACAGATAACCGCGGCGGTTTGTTTTGGATTCGGAATAGTATATATTTTATATAAGCGATAACGTTTCACGGGAAAATATTTTGACACATTTTACGTACAAAGAGTAAAATTAATTTCGTTTTAGGACGTCGTTTCGTCCGCCCACGACCATAAAAAATATATATACGTGAGCGCCCGTGTTCGAACGTGTACGAACCAACGCCTGGTGGCATGAGCTATCGTTAAACGCTACCACACTACTTCGAATATATATATATTATAAAAATCGATTTCAAAATTGTACAAACAGGTTTTTATTTTTTCGCTTCTGATAATTATCGAATTTCGTATACGAATATACGTGAAATGTATAATACATTACACACACACACACACACATATATATATTTATTTATTTATACACGTGTCCGGACGTCTTGTTCATTATTGAAGGCGGTTTAATACGTTTTTCTTTTTCTGCGCATTATTATTCGGGGAAGTCGTTGGACCCCACGTAGTTCTCGTGTCCGCGGGGAAGTTTTGAAATTCAATTGAAAACGAAACAATGAACGATGAAATATATCGTTTTTCCAAACAAATCGCTCGCCCGGTTCGTAACAACGAGAATACGCGTCACCATAGTCGCGACGAGCGTACGACTGTGCAGTCCCTGGACCTGGTTCGCTAACGGACGATCGAAAAAAATTCGGAGACCCTCGATCCGGTGCCGCGAAACCCCGGCAACGATCCCCTCCAAAAATTACAACGGAATCTATACGGGTAATTCTAACCCGAATGGCCGCCGTTTAACCAGTTTCGAATACAAAACGAAATATAACGTTTTTTTTTTTTTCCGAATTTCGATTCATAAGTTCTATTTAGTTCTATTCGTGCGTTTATCGCAAATCGTTCGTCATAAAACGACCGGAGACGTATTTAAGAAACACTACGGCAGAGTCGAATGATTTGGTATTTGGTCAACATTTACGAGACGTTGAATTGGCGGCGCCGCCGATCTCGACGAGTTGCCGAAAAACGAAAACGATCTAGTCGATAAAATTATACGATAGTAGTTCGGTTGTGTTATAATCCCGACGAATTGGGTAACTCGTTCCAAAAGTGCGTATTTACCGGTAAAAAACACCATCGCGTGTCTATAAACGTATTCACGATCCCCTAAGCGTTTAAATTCGTTTACTCGACGTCGCGACGTATTATCGTGTCACGTTGGCCGCGCAACGAGCGACAATCAAATATATTTTACTACGCGCGAAATAGTATCCCACCTATCAAAGGGCTCTGGAGTTCGGATATTCAGTTTTCGATCGTTAGTCAAATCGTTTTTATTCGTCGAACGGAGAAATAAAAACGGTTTTCGACAACTAGGGGGGCGGACGGGGAGTCGATCACCGTCGTTTTTCGTTCGGTCCCGGGCTCCGACCGTTACACGTGACGTGTACCGCCTAAGTAGCCGTCGACGTCGCGGCGCGTCGTACGATCGTGCACCGGGGGCGTCCGCGGACCGAACGTTTCTATTAATTTCGTGCCGACCGATCCGTCTGTCCCCGCGGGCGCCGCCGACATTTCGTCGAGTCGACGACGTCCGAGGAACGTGAAAACCGGCACGCCACAATGCGTCGTTTTTTTTCGATCCGTATTCGAGCGGATCGGTCGGTGGTGTCTCGCTGAAACCGGTAGTGCGCGCGAAATGTGCGTGACACCTTAACAGCGTACGGTACGTTTGTAATATTTGAACTGGCCGGCGCGCGCAGGCGTGTTTTTACGGGTGGTGGTGAGGAGGACGGACGGAGGTGGAAACGATTAATATTAGAAAGCGCGGGCGTCTTACGAGATTTATATCGAACCGTGGAACGCTAACGGGCACCCGCGCACGCTGCCGGTTTTCTTCGATATTGGCAGTGCGAGAACAACGCGACCACTACACCGGGACGAAATGTCCTTTGGTGACCGGACGCGGCGATATATGTATATATGACGTCCGTTTAATTAGAATATAACGCGCTCGGATTTATTACGGCGGCGGCGTGTGGTGGTCGGCTGGAAGTCGAAACGCAAAGGAACGTTCGAACGAGTCGAAAGACGAGCGAAATGTGTCGTTTTCGTTACGGGAATTCCGCGCGAACGTCATTTCGCGAAACGATTACGTGATCTACGCGGACGTACGTTACGGGTTGGCGGGGCCGACCGTTTCGGAATACTAACAGACGCGTGGTCGTTCTCGGACTCCCGTTAAACAATGTTGGAAATTGAATATACTTTCGACGAACCGCAAACTGTCATCGGGTACGTTACAATTTCGACCGTCGCGCATGAACGTGTACAAATAATATTATTATCGTTGTCGAATCGACCGGCGACGAAGTTGTGTCGGTCTGTACAACGCGTTACATATAACAAAAAAAAAAAAAAAAAAAAAAAAAAAAAAAAAAAAAAAAACCGAAAAGGTCGCAAAATTATTGTCCGACCCGCATTTCGGTCGACAAACACGGTGACAACGCGTATAATTATAATTATTATTACACGGTGTAAACGTATATACCTATAAATGTTAATTCGTATTATAACCAGTCGGTAAAATAATTATAATATCGTATACGTTTAAAAAACCGTACGTTGTTTTTTACCTTTGATAGTTTTCCGCTGACGTACGAAGCATATATATATATATGCGTGTGTGTACGAAAATTACGATTTCGAATCGTAAATAATATTATTCCTTTATTTCCCATAAACCAACGATCGTAATATCGTTACCACAACGACGAAACCGTTTGAGAAACGACGATATTGTTACGATATATATATATACATACGTACGTAGATGTACGACGCGTAGGTAGTTTATAGTTTCGGACGGATTTCGCGTACGATTAATTAAAATATATTAGCGCGAATATATATACTTCGGTGTACGATGCGAAGAGCGACGCGTATTTCGCAACGAGCGCCGCTTCTGATTCCGATAATGGTACATATATATATATATATATACACACACGCCCGTGTACGAAACACGCCATCCATCCATCAACCCACCCGCCCACCGCCCTAAACAAATAAAATATATACGCACGTATGTAAACGAATAAGAAACGACAAGTGGTCGTGTAAAATGGTAAATCGCATTGTTTCGGACGCGTATAATTCGCTAAAATTCAAATCGTTTCGATAGGGTCGTTGCCTAAAAGATAGAAACCGTTTAAGCGATAAACGCTCACGAGAAACGCGCGTAGTGTTTTTTTTTTTTTGTTTTTACTATAAACAGAAACCCGACGCTTCGGTCAACCGGCCGGAACGCGTTAGGCGTACATATAACATGTATATATATATTTAAGTACGTAATTTGTCCATTATGTATACACATACGAGATAGTGTTCTACTGGACGAGAACACCTGATAATTATCGCGGCAATAACAATTAAAAAATAATGTAAAACGAAAAAAATCATAACGATATTTCAATTCCGTTCCGGTTTGGATAGCACACGACGTTAACCGAGTGGGTTTGTTTCGTTAACGAAACTTTTTTTGTTTCGTTTTCCGAGCGTCGGACGGAAGGTGCAAAAATTATACACTACTGTACCGTGAGACGGGGTAATCTTATTCGTCCGGCGTGCGGTGTACGTCGCGAAAAAATGTTCCGGACTCTAATTTCGGTGGCGACTCTCGGTACCGCCAAAAAAACTCCGTACGTTTAACCGCAAATAATACGCGAACGGTCGTCGAATGTTTGCGGCCCGTCCTAGAAAATATCGATCGGGACGAACCGCCAAATGTCGCCGACATTCCGTTCCCGGTGAATTGTCGACGAGCCCGCGGAAATCGTTAAGTCAGAGGTGTAGAAAACGTCGACCGGAATCGCTACACGCTACCAATAGTAATTTTGATTTCGGCGGTACCGTCCCCGCGTCGGTTTTCGTGAACGTAAGCTCGAATTTAATAACGCGCGGTCGCAAAATTGTTCGCGAAGAAACGTGTGGTTTGGTGCCGCTCACACGTTTAAACGCGAAACCGAAAAAATCGTCAAAACGTGTTACACGTCGCTTTCCGTTAGGTATATATTGGACGCATTGGATCGTAAACTTTTCGCGTGCGCGCGCTTATATAACCCATACGTCGTATCGTTCGCGCGAATTCGTTTACCGTATATTCCGCGCGAAATTGTAAATCGCGAAAACAAAAATTGACCACGCAAACGCCCTTCGAATATACATATATATATACACACACACGTACACTAAAATGTCATTGTCGTTCGAATCGTATTGTGACCGGCGTACGTATTTTTTTTTTTTATTCTTATTACGTTCTTTTTTCGTACACTCTCTTTTATTATTCCACGCGGTAAATTTTTCGCTCTCCTCTCAACCGTCTCAGCCATTTATAGACCCCGCGCGCGTTCCGACCGTTATACACGAGTACACGCGCAGCGCCCGTAGCCCCCGTCGATTTGCATTATTATTCGCGTCCTCCGCGAAAATATTATTCCGAAATAAATTTGCGCGCGTCGTGACCCTCGTACATATTTAACACACAAAACCGTCGTTGTGCAACAACGGCGACGAATCGAGCGCGCGCGCGATATTGGCGAAGAAAAATCGGAACGGACGGCGCCCGAAAATAACGCCCGTTCGACCCGGGCGGCTTTCGCGTATTGGCCATTTCGAAGGCCGACGAAAAAACGGAAATTTCTCTAAGGGAAAACTTGACGCTTTTTACTCCGCGATTTTTAACGAACGTCGTACATGCATATACGTATATTTAGCGCGCGCGTTCGGACGCGACGTACGTTTCCGCCGATCGTTTTTAAGCAATTTACCGTTATGGAAGCTAGTCGACCAAACGTCGAACGACGGAGACAAGCCAAAGGGTAGTACGCGCGACGGTAAAAAGAACAAGGTATCGACGGCGGCGTTCTTGGGCCGACGACCGGTCGTCATACGAACGGTACTGGCGCGCGCGCGGGGGGGTATTGCAGGCGATTACGGCGATCGATTTTGGCGCGTAACGCGACCGGCAATTTCGGGCAAACGAAATACGCGCGCCGGGGATAGGCGAAAAACGTTTCGCGGAAGGCGCGCGGGCGTTTAAAACGGCGTTATCGGCGCGTGGCGGACGATTGGACGAACCGGTAGGGAAACCGGCGCGATGGCGGGACGACGCGGAGGTGCGTGTACGCCGATACGTTTTCCGGATTAACGGATACGAGTGTCGCGAAACCGTCGCAGCGGGTGCGACGACGACGCCGGCGCGTTCTCGATTCGTACATCGATATAAATATGCGTAAGCGCACGCCGTCATTAAACGTATTTGTCGATTCAGAGCTCATAACCGCTCGGGCGCAAAGTACCGCATTAATATTCACGCGCGGTTGTAGGCTAAACCTATACAACAATCACGCTATATATATTATTTTTTTTTCGTAATATATTTAATTTCGAATTTTTTTTCGTACACATTTATATTCACGAACATAAAATGTACAACAACACCGCGCCCATTATATTCTATCCGTTTGGCTTTCTAGAGTCGATTTGCACACAATACCGAAACGCGTTTAATGGGCTCTCGTCGACGTACGCACACACATTATATGTATATATATATATATACTACGCCTCGTCTAATGTTGGCCGATCCTTAAGAGTGGCGCGCGCACGCGCGTACACACACTAGCTAGCGTACACATTTTTTCGGTATTATTATACGGACACGTCGTATACGAGCGCATTATCGAATTCCCGAGACGTCGAGCGGAGTGTTACTGTCCGTAATTACGTTATTATTTTTCGTCGAACCTCTTTAGCGCGTCCGATCTCCGGAGATTTTTACCAAAGCCTTCCCCGCCCATACGTTAATGTAACCGTTCCGATTCACGCGTTTAAACACACACACGCGCCGCGTTTTTTTAGTTTTAATATCGCGAGCTAGAAAACAAACGTCTACGACTCTCGTCCGTAGTAACGCTTTCGTCGAAAATTATTTATAAATCGAACGTCTTTGGTTTATACGTTTCCCGTTCACAATTTACAATTCCGCATGTATCGTTATTTAATTAGTCGCGTTTAGATTTATTTATGTTCTTCTCTGGCCGTGTAGGCTACCGCAATTGCGCACCCATTAACCACGCGTCGCTAAAAGCGAACCGAAATAAACGCATACGACGTTTCCAAACGAAAACACGTCGGGTTATCACACGGGCGCCTCGGGCCGAATATTTTGCGTTTCGAGAATAACGCTTTCGACAACCGAACGAAACCGCGTGGTCGTTCCGCCGAACGACGTACCAAATCGTTCAAACGTTTTTGTCGACAATCAATAACGTCGGTAAAACGTACGTTTTCATTTTTGCGACCTACGATTCTCTCGCTCACTATTTTAGCGCACGAGTTTCGTGTACCGCGCAAGCTCTGACCGCGTACGCGTAAATAACCGTCGCAAAGAATACGCGCGTTCTCCAGTAATTGGATCGAGTATTTTGAACACGATTCGTCGATACGGAGCGCAATAATTGTTCCGATACATTCGTTTATTTTCCCGATAATAACGTCGTCGCTTTTTACTTAAACCGACTTCTATAATTGGGCTATTCGTTTAAATATGTCTTCGGTAACGTCCCTCAAATACGTCGAGTTTACCACGTTTAGAAGTTCCCGTACGCGTACGGACATAATTTACCAATCGGACCGCCGGGTCCAGGATATAAATATCATCGGCACACGCCGGCGGTTCGGACGAAATTCGGATTTCGCAATTTTGAAACTTTTATTTTAGTACGCCGAGGTACGCGTTGTTGGAAAACTCAATTTTTAACAGAGGGTCGTTTCGTAACACTGATACACACACACACACATTGCCCGGCCGACTGGTGTACGGCGGATAGAGACACAAACACACAAGATCGATACACACACTGTTCGAAGTACGCGTCTCAGTCGGATTCGCGGCGAACTTTATAACGGTATAATAATACGACCCGACGCCGGCACACTCGGGGACACGGGCCTTCGGGCGAGGGACGGAGCAGCGCGACGTCTCGTTCACCGCAGTTCCGCCTCTTTTCCGACCGTATACGCGCGCGTACGTACTCGATTTTTTTTTATATTACATACACACGCACAAATCGTCCTTCCGTAAGTCAATTTTCCACGACGGTTATCCGTGGTCGTGAATACACAAACGTGACGCGAGTGCGCGCGCCGAACAGTATGAAAGTCGCAACTTTCCTCGTTCACGCGCTCGTACACGTATTTTACGAGAGATATACGAAAAGTCGTACACCCATCGACGTTGGTATATAATGTAATAAGTGACGAGCGGCCGACGGTTTTTTGGAAAACCGTAACGGAACCGACCGTATAACGTGAACGGGGTGGGGAGAGGGAACCGCGGTATTGTACATCAATCACGACGGGAACAACGCGTTAGAATCAATTTTCCGTCGGATTTCCGGGCACACGGTGGCGGGATGGTGGACAGATTGAGAACGAAAATGATTACCTTTTGCGTGGGCGACGACGGCGCCGAGTTGGCCGGGCTGGATCGAGGACTCGGCGACGAGACGCTGGTCGGTTTTTGTTGGGCCGCCTGCAACAGCGGTAGACTCTGCAGCGCCGGATACAGTCCCACGCCTCTGGCGGCCAGCGATTCCAAAATGCGACCTGCGAACACATATTTCGCGTTACTTTTGTACCGTCCGGTTACGCACGTACTCGTGCCCGACTACGGCGTGGTGTATTACGACGGATACGCGCGTTCGCGTTCCGTTTATTTATACGTATACCCCCGAAGAGAGAAGACCGTACGTACGTGCCCGCGCGTATTTGCATATGCAACGCATTAGTCATTGTGTAACAGACGGGCGCGAAATAAGGTAAACACGAAACCGGAGCAAAAATATGAGAAGGAAACAACAAATCGTGCTCTTACTCGTTCGACGAACCGCGACCGTGTATAGAAAAACCGACTGCCGCACGCCTTTGGGGCAATTTTCGTGTACCTGTCAGTTGGTGGCGCGCGAGATAAGCGTTTTGAAACGCGCGCGTGCGTATTATATTTTCGTTTTTTTATTTCGTAACCGTATCGGCGCGTTGTGGAACGACGCCACGGGCGTCAGTAGCTACGGCGTACACCGCGGAATGTTTATTATGCGTAATGAAAATGTAGTTCGTATAATACGCGCGCGTATATCGTATTCGATTATTATTCGGTTTTATTATTTATCGTCTTCGAGTAATAATAAACGTTTATCGTTCGTAAACCGTTCCCCAGCTTTCTGTTCGGCGAATATCGTGAAACCCGAACGACAGTGTTCGCTGTCTTCTTCACGGCCAAGCGATCGCGCGACGAGCGACAAAAACGAAAGAAAAGCGAAACCCTAAGGTCCAAAAATCCCGCCGACCGACCGACGTGCCGAGGGAACAACGAAACCGGCTCGAGATTATATTATTGTTTCGAACGGGGCGCGTCCGTCGTTGTCGCGTACCCGACCGTCGGAGAGGTGAAAACCGAACGTCGAGTTTACTTCAACGCGATTTTTTCGCGGCGTGCGTTCCGCCCGACCATTTTCCTCCGACCATATCCGCGCTTTCCGTCGTCCACGATCCGGTACGAAGCCGTTTCCCGCGCGCGTAAATAATAATATTATCGTTTAGCCGGCGCGCGTGTTAATCTCGTACGCACGGATCGAAGCGGTGGTAATCACCGGTTTACGTACGCGCGTAAACGTATTTTTATTTATTTTCGACGGTTTAATAATATTTCTCTCCCTGGAAACGACCACATCGCGTGAGAAGTTGAACGGGGAGGAGGGGGGGCCGGATACGCGTTTACGAGTTAAATTAAAAAGTAGTTTTCGTTATACGCTGAACGCACAGCACCGGGAACGTTGGACTAGTTTACGAGGTTTTTTTTTTATATATTTTTACCCGTATTTTCGTCCTAAAAAAGAAAAAACGTCGTCGTTACTTGACCGCGGGCGCCCTAGTGTTTCGAAAATTGTCCAATCGACAGCGTTCCTATGGCTCGAAAGTGTTCATAATTATCGATTTTCCGTACTCGAATCGTGGACCGGATCGGACTTCACGGAACAGTAGCAATTGTTAATTTTGAAATGTCGCGTCCGCCGGTTAATTCAAATTCGTTGTTTCGACCAGTGTCCGTTTAGTTCGCTCGGGCGCGTTCGATTCGGTTTTACTCAACGGGCATAACTAAATTAGTCGGTTTTCCGTTACACGTAGAACGTTCCCATATGTTGATAACAAATAATACGGGGGATTTTTTTTCGGTATACGTTTACGCGTATTTACGTAAAATATTATATTTTTCGTTTTTTTTATAAGTATGTATTTCGGGAAAAAAACGATTTGCACCCATTTCGGACGTCGTAGACTCGCGATTTATTACGACGACGTCGACGACATAATGATATAATATACAGTGATAAATAATATATCGGTCGTGATCTGCATTTCACCCTGTTCGCGTGGACGAGTTCAATCCGTTTCCCATTGTGATCCGGGGACCCGTAAAAGTGGAGCACAATGCGCGCGAAACGCGGTAACGCGACACCGGGGCGGAAAAAAAATTCGAGTGTTTCGGTTATATTTCGTTCCCGTCATTATACCGTCTTAATCCGTAATACCCGTGCGCGCGCGCGCGCGCGCAACAATCGCGGGTAGAGAATTATATATAAAACGTCCGCGACCGAAGAGACTCTCGACCCCGGTCGTGTCACACTTGTCCCCCCTCGTATACGGTTTTTTTCTCGTCGATAAATTTTTTTTTACGCCCGAATTTCCGCGCGCGCGAGGGTTTCCGTAAAACGGGTAAATATTATTTGCGGTGGAAACTGTTAATAACCGTACACACACACACACGTTAGTATACTGCACGCGGCGCAACGGTTCCCCCTCGGCAGTTTGATATCCTCATTATTATATTATATACGACGGACGACGACGACGACGACTATCGACGACATAACGTGGCGCGTTGCAGACAACACACACACACACACACACGCGCGCACGCAGGGGAGATCAATTGAACAGGTTAAAAGCTATATAAACGAGAGGTTTTATTATTATTATTTTACTCGGCATAATATATCCTGGGACCGGGAGAATTTTTTATTTATTTTTTTTCCGCGTTTTTTAAAGGGGACTAATGGATGACATCCTATTTCGTTCCCACCGCGGCGTGGCGGCGGTGCTTATACGCCGGTTTATATATATATATATATGGGACGTTTAACTCGGAATATGATTTTGCGAAAAAAAATAAAAAAATACGGCCGGCGGCGGCGTCAGCAGCTGACAAGATATACCACCGTTGTCTCTATTGTCGAAAACTCGGCTGGATACTTTTGCTTCTATATATATATATATATATATATATGTGTGTGTGTGTGTGTGTGTGTATACAATTTTGACAATAAAAATAATAGTAATAATGATGGTAATGACGATGACGAAAAAAAAATGAAAGATTCGACGATAGAGTTAGATTGTGTGTGAATGGCGAAGATCGTTTTTTTTTTTCATTTCGAAGTCCTCGACGAGGGCAACAAAAAAGATTAACGGCCTAGAGAGAGTGAGTGAGAGAAAGAGAGAGAGAGACCCTAAAGTTTTTTCCCTAAAATATTTATATAAAAGAAAAAAGTTGTTTCTTCGTTCATTCGTGTACACACACACACACGCACACACGTTTATTTCAACGGGCAATAAAATAAATTTTTGGCGCGTTTGTTTTATAAGTGGTTCGTGTGCGAAAATAATGCATCCGCGTTATTATTGGCGACGTCATACACCGTTGAAATATCACAACGGGAAAATCCGAAAGATTCTTTTACGCGTGTATATACGTAGAATTATTATTGTTATTATTATTACAACGAAATTATTCGTGACTTTTATTTTGGTCATTTTCAGACGGATCGTTTATTTAACTATTCGAGAAATTATGCATAATGCTACAAATATATTAGAGCACATCCGTTCCGCAGTAGTAATGATTAATTTCTACGAATTTTTAATGAATACGTTTATATACTTTTGTTAAAAAACAAAATAGAACTAAACACACAGAAACACACACACACACACACACACACACACACACACACATAGAGTACGAAATATTAATGAATAATAGTTCATTATTTCCGGGCAACTGTCTAGAATTTTTTTTTCCATTGGAAAAACGGAGATCGTCGTCACAAGTGACTGGCTATATATTATATACGTTGGTTTTTCGACGAATTAAATATTTAACGAATACAGACGTGAATAAAATTAGAAATAAAAAACGAAAAATTCAGTAATATTAAGACGGTTTTTTTATTCTATCGAATATATATATATATACACGCATTCATCCATCGGACTAGTTAACAACAACGCCTGTACTACTATATTATATTCTACACAATATAACAATAGAACGAACATTTTCCACATGAGTGATTCGTAAGCGCGGGGAAGCAGTTCTTTTCCCTAAAAACAATGTATTCGTACAACGTCCATTAAACTATATAAATATATAATAATAATATAGGCGCGTTAAGTCCGTAAATATTAGAAAGTATTACCTCGGAACGTCAGGTTTGGACTTAAAATACGTATAAAATATAAGGGAACCGGGCAAATCGTCGTTATTCGTCAAGAACGTCCCGAAATCGACCGGATGGCATTGGTTGGCGCGACGTCCGTTTATTTTTTCGGGAAAAGTAGGATCACGGTTAGATGGTTATTACGACAGGCGGTTGTACGTCGTAACGGCAATATCGATCAATCGACACACGTTTTACCGTCGAATTTGAATACGAACGTCGGCTGACGATCGTTAATAACGTGAATTCGATCGTTCATTAGTCCGAACCGCGCGTTCGAATTAGACGAGAAAAATGTCGAAACCGTATCAACCACCGGGGGACCGACTGTATACAGACGCGCGCGCACGCGCACGATTAATTTACCGACAGCGCGTTCGCCGGACATTTCTCGCAACGATCAATTCCCTCGAACGTGGCCCGGGGATCGTACGTGCGCGTGAACACGCCACGGTAACGCGGTTGTGCGCGAAATCCGTTTTAACGCGCGCGCGTATTATACTATCGCGATTGTTCGCGAAAATAATACGGAAACGACCCGTTTTATGTTATTAGAGCGAAACGATAATTTACGAATTCGCGGCCGTAGTGGGATTGGTTGGAATATCCCATTCGCCGTATTCGCGGACGTATACACGAATATCGAAACCGAACGGAAAAAGAGAAAATCGAATAAAGTATTTTTACGAAAACTGTTATTTATTTGTACAACGCGTACTACGTATATTTACGGTTAATACAATATTTAAACACAAAAACGTCGTGGTATGCGCGACGTGTTGGTCGGGGGCCACTTGACAAACAGTAGAATCCATTGAACACACACAAATCTGGCGTGTTTCTACAATGTGTTTTCGTATAAGGCCGTATGTGCGCGCGCGTGTTTAAGTATTTCTTCTCGGAGAAAAAAAAAACGGTATAATGAACGTGCTCTCGGTAATACGAAATGGAACGAAAAAAATAGAAATAAAAAAAAAGAACGCGGCGTACATTCGTCAACAAACGCCATATTCGGTAAATCAAAACAGTTATGTTCATATTGATCGAAATGACGTAAGCGTTTTTCGGTAAGCCTCTTTGGTCCACCACGGGATCCGTCGTGACATCATTGTTTATCGCCTTCGAAATATAAATAACAATCGCGCCCGTTATCTTTACACTCGTGTTACTTTATATATAACGTACGCGTTATACATTTTTTTTTTGTATAATACGCCATTATTATATATATATATATATATATATATCCCGTTCGCGAGGGACGAGTTTCCTTTGTCGAACCACCGGGCGATTTGTTTCTGCGTCCATTTTATTTCACCGAATTGCGACGCCGACGCCGGCGTTCGCCGAAACATTTTCGAACCGCTTCGATATCGACTCGCGTAAGAACGTTCGGATATTTCGATCATAATTTCCTCCCGGGGGGGGGGGGTTACGAGTTTACGGTCCGAATAAAACGCGTTGAAAAAATCGTGGCGCCACAACCGATCAATTATTTACGTGGAACGTTCGCGAAATCTTCGGTGGCCATATCGTTTTCCGTTTTCGAGGCGTTTAAATTCGAACGGCGGAAATCGTGTCCGAACAATCGACGGCTAACCACCGTTACACGCGTATTCGTTCTACCGTTTCAAGTACGGCCGAATGTGCGTTTATAACTCTCGCGATATTTCGTTTCATTTGGTCGTTGTATTATTACCGTTCGCGACATTTTCAATAACAAGCGTTATATCCGAAATCCTCTGGCCGTTGCGAACCTTTGGCCGTTGAACTCGAAACAAAAGGATAAAAAAAAAATCTGATTACCACACGTCGCGCAGCTGTTTCGCGGTACCTATGTGCCTACGTGTGTGTGTATACAGGACACCCGAAATAATACGCGTGTATATATATATATATATGGGAAGGGTTATATATCGTTCCCAGAGAATCGAAAGGATTAAATAATGGGGGAAATAAAAAAATCGTACGAAAATACGTTTTCAAGTGTTTTTCATGCGTACACGACGTGAGGGACGTGTGTGTGTGTGCGCGTGTGTACAAAAAAAAAAAATTATATATACGATTATCCTACCTGGCCAGATGCATGCCAGCTGTACATAGTTTTATATACGTCGATCCTCGGTAGGGGTTCTTTCGACATCTGCTTTACATACTTATAATACGTGTACGTGCTAAGTTCACCGTACCGAAAGTTTTGACGATACTCTCGGTACCTTGACGGGCACGGCGCGTTTTATACTCGGCGGTCGGTTAAAGACCAATCGCGTTTACGTATCGAGGCGGCGAAACGATTCGACTGGTACGCTTGTACGCGGTCGCCGGCGTCGTCGTTCGACAATCGACGTTTTTTCTTCGCGATTTTTCGAAATTTTACGAACGAACGAAAAGTTTCGGACCGATCGGTCGCGGCGGCCGCTGAACCAACGTGGCCCGAACGTTATGGTAAACCAGTACGAAACGTGCACGTTCGCAATGGGTTAACTGGCGCGCACGCGCACACTGTTACGGCAAAATGCGACCGAACATACGTGTGAACTAGTTGTAACCGACTTGAGCGCGCCTAAAAACACGTTATTAAACGCGATTCGGAAACGGCGAAAGCCCGAGCGTTATTCGACGATAATCCGGGAAACGGAAATACCGTTAAAATATAATAAATTGGTCCGAACGAAGAAAAATGTCGAAATACTTTTCGTTCGGTTTCCAAACCTAACCTAATCGTATACGCGGCTATTCGGTCGCCCGAGTTTTTTGGTTATCCATTAAACGAGACTCTATTGTATATATATATATATCTATACTTGTCGTTTTATTCCGAGCGTCTACGAAACGGTTCTGAATCGGAAATAATAATAAAACGTCGTTAAGACTCCGGCGAATATAATCGCGTCGGCGATTCCAATTGTTTCCAATTAACGCGGTTTTTCGTCGTAAAAATACCGGAAAATAATATTACTATAACGCCGCTCGACCAGTTTTTTTTATTACGTATTATAAAGATGTCGGGAATTGTGTATCGGTTTCGAGGCGTACAATTATTTATCGTAAATCGTTCGGCGAACGCGCGTATATTACGCGCGAGAGCAAAATTAATCCCTCCTCCCCTTAAAAAAAAAAAAAACCAACAACTTATTACACGTACTACTACTACTACTACTACGTACGATCGAAAATCACGAATCACGATTAAAACTCGTTTCGGGCGCGCGCAGGACCGAATCGATCGAGCTACGTACAATGGTCGATTATAGCGCGTTGTAATTACAGCCGTTGGTCTCGGTAATATAACCTCGTTACCTATACTACATTGACGCGTTTCGATAACTAACGGTCTTGGAAATAACACGTTCGGCGAGCAATTTGCGCCAACTCGCGGGGACCATGGTGCGCCTGTAAGCGACGTGCGGTGTGCGACCGTCGTGCGGCGAGTATATACATTATGCGTTGGGTGCGCGCGTACTTCGCCGTATTATTTTTCGCGAGCAACCGCGCGGCTTTATTCGTAAAACTGACAAAGCCGGCGGGCGCGGATAAATCGTACGTACGCGGTCGACGGAATTACGAGTCCGAGCGAAACTCGATTCCGGCTCCCCATCGGTAGTCTCTCGTAAACGAATATTCGCGGTTACGACTACCGCTATCGGCGCGTTCGTTCTAAACGTTCACAACACCTGTACGCGAAAACCGCCGGGCACTTCCCACTCGCAAATCGGACGCGTGGACGAACGATTATTTCGTTTTTACGTTTTCCCATTTTCCGATAGTTTCGCTCGTGCTTACGAAAATAATCAAAAATGTAAGCGGAAAGATCGGCGTACTCTTCGTACCAGATATATATATATATATATATAACAAAAACGGAATGCGTCGTTCGTAAAGCCTAAGCGTTCTTTGTTTCGTTCGAAATCTAAAAACAAAAACCATTTTCAAAAACCGGTAAAAATAATTATAAGTATATAATAAACCGACGTTTGCCCGCGACGGCGTATATATATAATATTGTTCGTAATTTATCAGTGCGTGTTGGTCCGCGTGTCGGGCTTGTTCATTATATTACATACAGAGAGAGAGAGAGAGAGAGAGAGAGAGAGAGAGACGAACGAGAAAAGTTGAAGAAAAAACGGTTCGGAAGGAAGAAAAACACTATTCTTACCCACACACGCACGCGTTACAATCCCGCGGTTGAGTTATATGTGTATGGAATCATTTTTCAAACGACCCGTTTTAGCTCTTCGCCGTGATCCTCTTTGTTCAATTTATCACGGATCAAGTGGCTAACAGGATGAGAGAACGCGTCAAACAGCCCGAGATTCCCCGCCACCGCGAGTCCCTCCGCGCATATATTATAAATATATATGTATAGTTTATAGGTACGTGTCGTATTTTCTCTTATTCTAAAACGACGCGTCTCGTGACGGGCGCGTTTACGGGACGGGGGAGAAGAAAATACGATCGCTCGTACGATATCCGCGTATTCGGCGCGGTATACAAACGAATACGGTTTTTAACCCAGAAATTGCCGATTTCGACGAGTAAACGCCGGCGCAAACGTCGTCGCCGTTGGCTCGAAAATCCGTGCGTTTTTATTTCCGTTATTCACCGGCACCGTGACACGGTGCCGCCGTCAACAGCGGCGCGACGCGTTCATTTTGGGTAGGACTTGGCGAGAAATCATCAAATACGCGAGTGGACATATCGACGACAATTTTAAAACAACTAGGAAACGGTCGGAAATGTCTCGTACACGAGCATATTACTGCCAAACGATTTCTCTCGAGATTCGAAAGTTTCGCTATGTACACAATTTCTTACAGTTTCGGGCTCCGTACATCTGCGTTTCGTATTAGGATTCCGTATCGGATTATTTTCGAAAAAAAAAGTCAAAACGCCGCGAGAAAGCGACAATTTTATTCCGATTGTAAAACGAAAACAGCGTTGTAACGATTTTTCGAATTTCGTTTATAATCCGAAACGTGCACCGTAAACGTCGTCGGACGGGAAATGGTGACGGAAGGATTGTAATAATTATTTATCGTGTCGAACGCGGGCAGTGTGGCCAACGCCAGAAGAAGGGCACACCCCGAGCGTCCGGAGCGCGGACAGCGAACAAATGGGAGCGAGAGAGTCGCCAGCGGCCATCGGTGATAATGCGATAAGGTTCGGTTTACGGGCGAGTGCGTGTTACGTAAAACCGTCGGTCGGAACAAACACACACAGGCACACAAACGAACGGACCGCCGCCGCCACCGCCATCGCGCGTTCGGAAGGTTTCCGAAACCTTTTAAAAATAATAATAATAACGAAATAAAAATAACGATCGAGCGAAACCTCCCCCTCCCCGAATAAAAAATTGTCCAAAAGACGGGGGGACGCGACGCGACAAGACGACGATGACGACGACGACGACGACGACAAGGGGTAAAATTTGCGTGGGTTGCGAAAAAAAAATACCCGCATTGGCGAAACCGTACAAAGCGTGTTTTCTGCTTCGGGAAAATCCGATTACAATTTCTATGCCCGCGCCCGACCTCGCGCTACCGTCGAGCCCCGTAGCTCTCGACCCGCCTCCTCGCCACCACGTCTACGTTAAGGGGGTCGCGGGCGGTGCGCAAAATTGCGGCGTTTCAATCGTCGTCGTCGCATTCCACGTGAACGAGGGGAGGCGCGGCCATGGGCGCCGCGTGTGTAACGTTAATAGCCGTCCACGTACCCCTGTGTGGGCTCGCCGGCGAGTGTGTAATCGGGGGAAACTCGCGGAAAACGCGAACTCGAAAACGGCGTTATCGTTATTACGATAATGGGTGGGCGAACGGGTACGTGACTGAAACGCGGTCGGCGCGACGGGCGTGGCCGAAGAAATTCGCGATTCGCTCCGAATTACAAAACCCTGTACACATTTTATTGTGACCAATCTGGTGATAACCGCTACGGCTAATAAAAAAAAAAAAAACGTAATAATTTAACGTACGATTCGCCAGAAATCTCGTTATGGCAACGTTCCATAACGATACGACGCGCGCAACAACGATTACGCGACTATTATTATTATTATTATTATTATTATTATTATTGTTGACGCGCACGTTCGCCCGCCGTCGTTAACGTTCGACACTAATTGTTTAACGGACGAATTTTCGTTCGATAAGGTTTTTTCGTCGTCGTCGTCCGACCGCCAACTTTTATCGCGAAACTTAACCGTTCGGGAACAATAACCTACGCCCTTTCTCGCGCTCTCGCCTCGCCCGAACGGTATCGATTACGTTAATATTCGTAACACCCGAAATCGAGCGAATCGATTACGACGGCGGGCCCGCGGCCACCGATAATTCCGAACACGGGTTAGCGGCGTCGTTCCACCGATTCCGATTAAAGGCGTAATATTTGGCGGTTCGCGTGCCTTGTCTGTGTAATTGATTAACGACCATTTAGGCGAAACGGGCGATTTAAGGAAAAGCGAGAATTTGGTTGCCGAATCGTCGTAGGCGTCGTGCCGACTTGTGGGATGAGGAGGGGAGAAAAACATTGAAAAACGTTAAAAACGAAACATTCGGGATCGGAACGTATACCACGCCTATTGGATCGTCGGTCAAATAATACTAAAACATTCCCTAAGCGATCGGTACGCGTTATTAATTATCTATTCGAATTTCGAACGAACGCCGTGTTTGAAGCCGCCTCGCGTTAAATGATCGAAGTTTTTAATCGTTCGTCAATTCCGCGCTTTTAAACGGTTCGCGGCCGTATCGTGAGACCGAAATATTTACGCGCGCCAACAAACACCCGGGTGGTTTCGTACGGAAACGAAATAACCTCAAAACTCGGAAACGCCGCGCGCGCCACTTCGGTCGCGCGGTACAATCGCTTTTTCTCAACTAGAGTCGAGCTTTATTCAGTCCAACCGGCATCATAGAGTTAGTCGGGTTATTTTCGCGATTCGGTCGCGCGGTAACGTATTTCCGAAAACGTACATGTGTGTTCGTTAATAAATTATAATACGTTCGTTTCGTCTCGTTTCAACACGAACGCACAAGCGAACACGTACAAGTAACGTCGCGACGTAGGAGGTGGCACTTAAGCGCGTAGTTCGGTCGGTAGTTTTTTTTTTTTTTAATCTAACCGCGTAACTAATCGGATTAATTTGAACTAGTTAAAAAACGTCGACCGACGGTGGTCGGCCGGTCTCGATTGTTCGGCGGCACGATTCCGTCTGGAAACGCGTCGTCGATCGGATTGTTTTTCTTCGTTCCGTTTACGTAAAGCACGCCGCGTAGGTCGCTCGACAATGGGCGCGACGGCGAAATCGCGGGCCGTTTACAAGTGGGGTGGGAAGCGAATAGAGCGCGTCGTCTCGTCGGCGGTTCGTAACGATATTTCTTTTCGAACAATTACGAAACGCGCGGCGGAGAGCTGTTTGAGGGGATGGTGATGGTGGTGGTGGGTGGGGGTAAATGAATACGGCCGCGTACGGGTAGGGGAGTGAGACGAACGGTGGCAGGGGACCGGTGGTGTGGGGGGAAGGTGTGACGGGGAAGGGAAAACGGCGAAGAAAATATAGTCGATAAAACGCACCCCGGAATATAATAGAAAAACGCGTCCGTCCGTCTGGGACAGTTAAAGCTATATCGTAAAAGTTTCGCGTATCGCGTCGTAAAAACGGGGCCAATATGGCCGGGCGCGGTTGCCTGAAGACGGTTTTCGCCGCAAATTTTTTTCCGCCGCCGCCAAGGCTCGGAACATTTTTTCGGACGCGTATTTTTTCGGTTCGTTTTTTTTTTTTTTTTTTTTTTAACACTAACGC